>CM016563.1:30813348-31026021 GCA_003412495.2 Echium plantagineum | reverse complement strand
TACGACTGAGGGAGATCCTAATGCCACCATCGCCACTCACCGAAGGAGGGTCATCGCACACTACCACGCCACTAACCTGCTAAAGAATAGGTCCCCGAAGGGGTCAGCTCGACAGCTGGTGAATCCTTCTCACGCGTGGCTACCACCCCACATACGTGATGCGAAAGCAAAGCAATAACATACACAATGAAAATGTCAAGCATACAACGGTATAAATACATGAGTAAGTGCAATAATAACCACAATATCCACATAAATATGTAGCTATATGCATGGATCCGGACTTTCGTACTGTACAGTACTCTACCTAGCTCAACCTGCAGGGAGTACACATCATCTCATCCGCGGGGAGTACATTATCTCAACCCGCATACCATCATCACATCACAAATCATCATCACCCAACCATCATCACACACACCTACGGCCCATAACCAACCATGGCGACCGTTCAATCCTAGGTTGCCGGATCAAGACCACACACACAACACATATACGACCCGTAAGTCCACCCTAAACATCTCATGCTCAGTGTTCAACAGTGCTCATCATAATGCATCCATATGTACTATCACAACCACACAACACATACAAGAGTAATAACAACACGTGAGTAAGAACTCACCTCAAGCACAGCAACGCACATCAATTTCCGAGTCTCAATCCAGTACTCGTACCACACATTAGGACCTATATAACACATATGCTCTATATCAAACACTACTCGAAAGACATCCCATCCCACTCGAATTAGTTACATCAGGAATTATTATACATATTAATAGCCTTTTAGCTCAATCTTGGAAAAATGACAATTTAGCCCCAATTTCCACATTTATAACACTATGACCTCAAAATCAATTTAAATTACATCTTAGGCCCCAACATGCCCCCTTTAACCATTTAAATCACATTATCATCCACTATTCTCCTAACTTTACATTTTAACCCCTAAACTTATCAATTCTAATTCTAACCCAATTTGTATCACATTCTTAATAATTTAACACTTATAAATACTAATTACTTATTCTAAACCTTCATATAATTAACCTTAGCACCCAAGCTCATATTTTATATCATAACTTATATCTTTTCACGAACGCCCCCAAACTTGTCTATAATTTCACTTTAAGCCCAATTCTTTCATACTAACCCAACATTCATACCAATAACAATCTAATATTCCATATCAAGCCTAAATCAAGTCCTCAATCTGCCCTAATCATCATTTGCCCCTAACTTTACCAAATTTCAACATTCCGATCAACTATACCTATTATTTCCACCCGAAATCGATTTAGTCAACATCATCAACCTAAATACACCTTCAAGTGCGATAAACATTCAAAGTTGCAGGTTCCAAGGCTGCACTAGGGCTGTTCGAACATGTATGTCATCCTAAAATCATATATTTGTCATGTTTATACATAATTCTTACCCCAAAATCAACAAAAACACAACTATAGCCAATAATTCCTCAATAATCGAACCCAATGTCAACCTCCATGCTCAAATTAATCACTTGCAGTCCATACTACATTTACAACTCAGTCATGTCACATTTTAGATGATAATTTCAATATATATCTCACATAGAACAATAAATAAAATCCCCAAAATCGACCTAGCATCAATTCGGCCACTTCCAACCCCAATTGTTCAAGCTTAAAATCAATTCTATGCATATATAACGTTCTCCATATGATTATAACATGTTTAATACCATAACTAACAACATATGCTACGAAAATAACAATAAATCGCCCCTTTTTAAACATAATGAAAAACGTAGCTATAGTATACCAAAATTGGCGAATTATACCTTGAATCGAAGGGACTTTCGTGAAGAAGAAGATGTTAGGAAGCGATTGCAACAAGAGTCAACCGATTTGACCCAGAATTGAGGAAGAACAGTGCGTTTTCTGGTGCACTATACTATAAAAACGGGATTTGGGTCAAACAAGATTTCTCACTCGATATAGCACCAAATTGAGCGATTTTTACCTTGAATTGAAGAGGGAAATAATAGGAGGATGTTTCAAGGTTCGATTCGCACCTTGAATGAGCAAAATCGGTTGAGAAACGAGGGAGAAATCTCAATTTTAATATTAGGGTGTTCTTGGTTGCGGGTTTGAGGAGGGTTTCTCTACCTTTCCTTTGATTTTTGGCCCCAAGTTTCCTATTTAAACCAATGGGGCCCAATTCAACTTAAGTCCGCCAATCCAACTCGATTAAGCCCTATCAAGCCCCGGTCCATTTATCTATTTCTTACTTTAGGGTCGTAATATTACAATATACGTGGATGATATGCTCATCAAGAGCAAGAGAATGGAGGATCACCTGGGCAACCTAAGGGAGACCCTGGTCCGACTCAAGGACAGCAAGCTCAGGATCAATCCAGAGAAATGCTCCTTCGGAGTCACGGCTGGGAAGTTCTTAGGATTCATGATCAGTGCCCGAGGGATTGAGCCCAATCCAGATAAAATCGAGGCAATTCTCCAGATGACGTCACCACGAACCTATAAGGATGTGCAAAAACTCACGGGATGCATGGCTGCCCTGGGGAGATTCATATCACGTTCCGGAGATAGAAACCTCCCGTTCTTCAGAAAGATCCGGGAGGCCTCCAAGAGGGATCCAAAGATAGATTTCAAGTGGGACAGTGAATGTGAGACAGCCTTTGTGGAGCTGAAAGCCTACCTGGGCTCCCCCAAGTTAATGACCCGACCAGAGAAGGGGGATATCCTGCAGCTATACCTGTCGGTGTCCGGAGAGGCAGTCAGTAGTGTCCTGGTCCGGGAAGAAGGGTCTGTCCAGAAGCCAATCTACTACGTGAGTCACGTCCTGAGCGGAGCTGAACCTGCATACCCCTTAGTGGACAAATTCGCCTTAGCCTTGGTGGTCTCAGCCCGGAAGCTCAAAGCCTACTTTGAAGCTCACCCCATAAGGGTTATGACAGACCAACCACTAAAGAAGGTCTTCACCAATCCCTCCCAAGCTGGACGTTTGGTTACATGGACCATAGAACTCAGCGAGTTCGACATAAGCTATGAACCCAGAGGAGGAGTGAAGGCCCAAGCCTTGGCAGACTTCATCACAGAGTGCACAGCCAGACCGGACTCCGGGGTCCCAACACCCCAGGATGTCCCAGCCAGGACTCCAGAGTGGTCCTTGAACGTGGATGGAGCCAGCAACCCAAAAGGAGCAGGAGCAGGGATACTAATAGAAGGTCCCGGAGGGTCCATTTTCCAATATGCCCTCCGGTTCTCTTTCTCAGCCACCAACAACGAGGCAGAATATGAAGCCATGGTGGTCGGGTTGTCCCTAGCCAAAGCCCTGGGCATCAAGGTCTTGGCGGTTAAAGGTGATTCCAAGCTTGTCATAGAACAGATCAGGGGAGATTGCGTGGTTAGAAATGAAACTTTGAAGAAGTATCATGACAAGGCCCTGGGTCTCAAGGGGCAATTTGAGTATGTATCCTTTGAGCACATCCCACGGGCCCAAAATGAGCATGCTGACCATCTGTCCAGACTAGCCACCACCTTGTATGAGGAGATCCCACCGGAGGTCCACATCGAACACAGGGAGCATAGGGCTTATGAGGAGGTCTGTGTCCTCGGAGTCCTGGATGAAGAAGAGGACTGGAGGACTCCCATAGCCAAATTCCTGACGAATGGCGAGACCCCGGGGGACCCCAGTGAAGCAAGGAAGATCAAGAACCGGAGTTACAAGTTCCAGATGGTGGACGGGGAGCTATACAAGAGATCACATCTTGGCATGTTAATGTACTGTGTTCCTCAGGGAAAAACACAACAAACATTACATGAGGTCCACCAAGGAGACTGCGGCCACCACATAGGAGGCCGGGCATTAGCTCTTAAAATCACTAGAGCTGGGTACTTCTGGCCCACACTCTCAGATGATTCAGAGAAGCATGTCCGGAGCTGTGACTCCTGCCAAAGAATGCAGCCAGTACCCCGGACTCCAGCAGCTGAGATGACCCCGGTGGTCTGCCCTATCCCATTTGCAATGTGGGGGATAGACCTAGTGGGGCAGTTTGTAAAGCCATCAGTCCGGTACAAAGATGCTGTAGTGGCTGTGGACTACTTCACCAAATGGGTGGAAGCTATGCCCCTCCGGAACACAAAGGCTAAGGACATTGAAGAATTCTTATGGAAAAATATCATTACCCGGTTTGGGATACCCAGGATCCTGGTCTCAGACAACGGACCCCAGTTCGACTCAGAGCTACTCAGAGGGATGTGCGAAAGGTTGGGGATAGAACATAGATTCTCCCCTGTATGCTACCCACAAGCTAATGGCCAGGTGGAGGTTATGAACCGGACTATCTTCACTGGTATCAAGAAAAACCTCCTGGAGTCCGGGGCGAGGTGGTATGATGAACTCCCCCGGGTACTCTGGTCCTACCGTACAACACCTTCGACCTCCACTGGAGAGACTCCCTTTAGCTTGGTGTATGGAGCTGAGTGTGTCCTACCCGTAGAAGTTTGTCTTCCCAACATCCGACAATCTCACTTCGTTGAGGGTCAAAACGACACACGAATGAGAGAGACGATGGACTTCACCGATGAGCTACGAGACAGAGCCTTGTACAAAATGCAGAAACATAAGCAAGACATGGCTAGATTCTATAATCGGAGAGTCCGGGGAAGGCAACTATCCGTGGGGGACTTGGTCCTGAGGCTTTTTGAGGCTAGCAAGCCCAAACAAAAAGAGAAACTCAGCCCCAAATGGGAAGGACCCTATCGGGTAAGGAAGATCCTGGGCCCAGCTACTTACCTCCTGGAGGAATTATCGGGCAAACCCATCGAGCATACTTGGCATGCCATTTATCTCAAGAAGTACTACCCTTGAAAACAGTCCAAACATCCTTTTGCTGAGAGGATACCCACCATTTTGTAATCCATTTTGGAATTTCATCCACGAATTATCAATGGAATTGGATTTCGGAGAAAAAAGTACTTCAACAATCAAAATCAAGGTCAAGGAACGGAGTTCAGTCACCAAACTAGCTCCGGACATCCACTTGAATCCGAAGGGGCAAGGAAGGTTAGTTCCTCAACTACTTCTTAAAAATGTGTTACCCCTTGTGATACGCAATGGGCAGGAGTCCGGTGACAAACGCACTCCTGACACACATTGTACGCGCTAGGGGCACGGGAATAGTCCTTAAACTATTCTCAACACATACCCCCTTCATTACAGCAATGGGCCGGAGTCCAGTATCAAACTCACTCCGGACACCCACTTGCTCCCAGGGGCTGGGGGAGGCTGATTCTTCAATCAACTCCCTAACAAGTGTTACCTCTTGTGATACGCAATGGGCAGGAGTCCGGTGACAAACGCACTCCTGACACCCATTGTACGCGCTAGGGGCACGGGAATAATCCTTAAATTATTCTCAACACATACCCCCTTCATTATAGCAATGGGCCGGAGTCCAGTATCAGACTCACTCCGGACACCCACTTGCTCCCAGGGGCTGGGGGAGGCTGATTCTTCAATCAACTCCCTAACAAGTGTTACCTCTTGTGATACGCAATGGGCAGGAGTCCGGTGACAAACGCACTCCTGACACCCATTGTACGCGCTAGGGGCACGGGAATAGTCCTTAAACTATTCTCAACACATACCCCCTTCATTACAGCAATGGGCCGGAGTCCAGTATCAGACTCACTCCGGACACCCACTTGCTCCCAGGGGCTGGGGGAGGCTGATTCTTCAATCAACTCCCTAACAAGTGTTACCTCTTGTGATACGCAATGGGCAGGAGTCCGGTGACAAACGCACTCCTGACACCCATTGTACGCGCTAGGGGCACGGGAATAGTCCTTAAACTATTCTCAACACATACCCCCTTCATTACAGCAATGGGCCGGAGTCCAGTATCAGACTCACTCCGGACACCCACTTGCTCCCAGGGGCTGGGGAAGGCTGATTCTTCAATCAACTCCCTAACAAGTGTTACCTCTTGTGATACGCAATGGGCAGGAGTCCGGTGACAAACGCACTCCTGACACCCATTGTACGCGCTAGGGGCACGGGAATAGTCCTTAAACTATTCTCAACACATACCCCCTTCATTACAGCAATGGGCCGGAGTCCAGTATCAGACTCACTCCGGACACCCACTTGCTCCCAGGGGCTGGGGGAGGCTGATTCTTCAATCAACTCCCTAACAAGTGTTACCTCTTGTGATACGCAATGGGCAGGAGTCCGGTGACAAACGCACTCCTGACACCCATTGTACGCGCTAGGGGCACGGGAATAGTCCTTAAACTATTCTCAACACATACCCCCTTCATTACAGCAATGGGCCGGAGTCCAGTATCAGACTCACTCCGGACACCCACTTGCTCCCAGGGGCTGGGGGAGGCTGATTCTTCAATCAACTCCCTAACAAGTGTTACCTCTTGTGATACGCAATGGGCAGGAGTCCGGTGACAAACGCACTCCTGACACCCATTGTACGCGCTAGGGGCACGGGAATAGTCCTTAAACTATTCTCAACACATACCCCCTTCATTACAGCAATGGGCCGGAGTCCAGTATCAGACTCACTCCGGACACCCACTTGCTCCCAGGGGCTGGGGGAGGCTGATTCTTCAATCAACTCCCTAACAAGTGTTACCTCTTGTGATACGCAATGGGCAGGAGTCCGGTGACAAACGCACTCCTGACACCCATTGTACGCGCTAGGGGCACGGGAATAGTCCTTAAACTATTCTCAACACATACCCCCTTCATTACAGCAATGGGCCGGAGTCCAGTATCAAACTCACTCCGGACACCCACTTGCTCCCAGGGGCCGGGGAGGCTAGTTCCACAACTAACTCCCCAACAAGTGTTACCTCTTGTGATACGCAATGGGCAGGAGTCCGGTGACAAACGCACTCCTGACACCCATTGTACGCGCTAGGGGCACGGGAATAATCCTTAAATTATTCTCAACACATACCCCTCCACAGGAGATAGGGAGTCCAGACCATCAGACTACCCCCTCATCCTGTCCAAAGCCTCCTGAAGCCCAGATGGAGCCGGAGCCCAGTATCAAACTCACTCCGGTAACTCCTAGCTTTCCAGGAGCCAGGGGGAGTCCAGCTCTTCAGTCACTCCCCCCCAGAGGGTGTCGATCCTTACAGAACACCTATGTGTACAAAGGAGACAATTTTACAAAGGCACCCCAACAATGCAAAACTTTGTTAGGATGCATGTGTGGAGTTAGTTCTTTGACTACCTCTGAGCACCCAGATGCACCTACAAGGGTCAAGGGGCATAGACTCAGGTCTCCCCAGGCATGTGACTCTCCTTAGGCCACAATGGGAGCGGAGTTCAAGTCCTCTTCACTCCGGTAAACCCTAGCCCAAGATAGGGGTGGAGGGAGTCTAGCTTCTAAGCTACTCCTGGTGCATGCCAACCTTTGTAGAACATTATGGGCCGGAGCCTAGTTCTTTAACTAACCCAGGCACATGTATTCGCATGCAAAGGACAGCATCATTGCTCTTACAAGAATCCCAGACTAGAACATGTGTTCAAGATTGAGGATAGAAGGGCAAGAATGTTTATGAGAAGCACCTGTTACTCAAGTACCACTCATAAAAGGGGCAAGTATTGGGAACAACAACAAAGGTGTTCACTCATATGGAACCGGAGGTTCAGTAAAGGGAAAAGAGTTAAAGAGTAAAGAGGATAAAAGGAAAGGAGGAAAAAAGGGGATATGTGAAAAATGAAAACAACACATATTGGCAGTCAAAACAGTGCATCAACATTAAAGTGTCAACAAAACAACCTAAATGGTTCATGCACTACCCACATGACCAAACAGAATCCACAAAACAAACAAGTTTAACAATTCATAAGTTACAAATTTGACAGTCATGATAAAAGGGTTTTCAGGGGGGGGATCTATGCTATCTCCTGGATGTCAGCCTCCTCAGCCTCCTTGGCAGCCTCCTTTCCAGCTCCTCCACTTTGACCTCCCTCGTTCATCTGGCCTCCAGACCCACCAGAAGAGTCCCCGGACTCCTCACCCGAGCTAGAGCCATCCTCAGAGGAGCTATCTGGCCCAAAGGGAATCAAATACTCCTCACCCAGGACATCCTGGACATAGTGGGAGAAATGATCCCCAATGGTGGGAATGTCCTTCTTGAGTCCTCTGCAGAAGTTCAGGAGGATGGATACTGAGTTATTGGTGAGACGGGTGGTGTACTCCGAAGACTCAAGGAAGTCTTCAATGGCAGCATCTTTGAGGGAGCCTTCGGACTCCTCCAGTTGGCTCATCTTGTCCTGACACTCCTTCAGTTCAGCCTGGAGCCTCTCACTGCGGGTAACCTCCAGCACCATGGCTGTCCTCAGCTCAGCTACCTCCCTGCCACGGGTGGCCTCCAGATCATCCATGGCATCCTTATGCTTCTGCTGGATCTCTTCTTTCTCCTTCCCCAACTCCTGGATAGCAGCTTGGGCCCTTTGAAGCTCCAAGGAGGTGTCTCTATGGGCAGCAGTAGCAACAGCCAACTGATCAAGGAGTTTCCTTATCTCCCTAGTAGCTGCTTCCCTCTCTTCACTCCGGGAGAGATGAAGAGCATGGGAGTAAGCAGCAGCCTGAAGGCAAAGGAATAAGGACTCAACACATGAATTAATGAAAATCCAAAAATACAAGGATAGGCTGAAAGCATTACCTTTAAGTGCAGATCAGCTATGGCTTGATGCAGCTCCTTTGGGTTCATCTCCAAGGCAGCCTCCACATCAGCACGGGGAAGGATATCCTTCAGCATAGGAGGAGCAGAAGACCCCTCCGGAGCCCTCTCTTCGGCACGAGGAGGGGGAGCCACTTCCCTTCTTACATCAGCCCTGGGGGGAAGGTAGGCAGGAGGAGGGGGAAAACCCAAGGAGGAGGATAGCCCCGGAGAGACAACTCGGGGAGATCTAGGGGGAAGTACAGGGGGGCTATTTAGTACAGGAGGAGTTACCAGAGTCGGGGAGCCCGCAGGAAAGCAGGAAGAAGCCTCATTGTCCTGAGGAACTTGGACAGGAGTCTTCTCCCTCACAGGAGTTTGTCCTCCAACATCAGTGGACACAGGGGAGTCCACCAAGACAGTCCTCTTCTTCTTCCTGGACCTCTTCTTGTCCTCAGAGATCACCACTCCCTTGTTGCTTTTGGCCTCCTCACTGGCCTTCCTCTTGGACACCTTCTGCATGACAGACTGTCCGGACACCACACCCTGGAAGGTTGTCCTATCAATTTTGGTAGCCACAGGGATCTTGGCCTCCAACAGAGCCTCTGAAATCAAGAAGGAGTATGATCAGAACATCCATAAAGTTATACAAAAGAAATAACAATAGGGCAGGAGGTACTTACTCCATTCCACTTTGGCATGCCTCACCCTCCGAGCACAAAGCCCCGCTTTGGCCATGACCTCCGGATCACACCACACGTCCGCAGGGTAGGGTTTGGTAAAGCAGGCCTTCAGGGTGTCCTTAGCAGCAAGGACCTCCGCAGACTTACTGGGCTCCAGAGTGGTAGGGGAGAAGGACCAGACCAAAGGGACTCCTTCACCAAAGTCTCCCTTTACCATCAACCAGTGCCTGTACCACCTATATCCTTCAATTTTACCAGCCTCCTTGGTAAAAAGGAAGTTGGTACCCCTAACCCTAAAGGTGGAAGTCACCCCCTCATGTTGAACTCTGTATATGCTGGAGAAAAGGGGAAGGGTAGGGGTCACTCCTGCTACTTGGCAGGCAATCTGGAAGACAGTCAAAATGAGCCAGGAGAAGGGGTGGATCTGTCCTGGAGCCCTATCAACGGCTATCAGCACCTCCTTCGTGAAGTCAGAGAGGGGAAAGCGGAGTCCGTAGTTCAGGGACTCCCAGAATACACTGGTGTAGCCTCTATAGGCCTCAGGGACCTCCCCCACACTAGGAACAAGGGCCATATCAGGACCCTCTCCTTGGACCCCAGTCCGAATAGAGAAATCAGCAGGGATGTCATAATACCTCCTCAAGGAATTCAAATGGGTATGCACAATGAGGGGATTTCTAGTCCTAGGCAGATAATCAGCCAATTCTTTCAGATCCGCATCAGTACGGACATAAGGACGAGGACCCCCAGGTCGGTCCACAACCTCCTCTGCCCTAGGGGCACGAGGAGCAGCCACAGAAATGGGTTCAACAGACATTACCTCTGAAGTTGAACCGACAGGAACGTCTTGGCTCCTTGTCCTCACCCTCCTCCTAACAGTCGGAGGCAGTTCTGGAGAAGCATCCTCTGACCCAACCTCGATAGGTGTGTCAGTGGCAGGAATTGCAGGGGTGGCCTGAAAAGGAAGAACAGGGACGTTAGGGAAAATGACCACTCTGTTTTTTGTCTTGTAAATCTCCGGCCAAGTTTCACGAGAAAAGAAAATGCCCGGAGATAGCAAGAGGGTTCCACCAATATCAACGACTCTACGGGCTAAACGTACCTCTTGAAGCACGTTGACCATGGCTGTGCGACCCACATATTCATGGGGCATGTTGGGGTTGACAGTCGAGTTCTCGAGGTCAGACATGGTGAGAAATCCTTGGCTAATTAACGAAGAGAAATCTGGAGAAGGAAAAATTGCTTAAGAAGTTGGAAAGTTTTGATTTCGAAAAAAGAGAAAGTGAAGATGAAAATGGCGGTTTACCTTTTATGGTGTAATAGGGAAAACCGTTTGGGTTCTCTTCCCACGTGTCAGCGCCTAGATGCATTTGAAGATCACTTAATGCTTCCACTTCCCAAATCATTTTGAATGGACAAGCAAAAACATTAAAGGGGCAATTGATGAGGGCCTTCTTTTATCAAGGAGAAGACCCCCATTTCGGGTAAGGGGCTTCAAAGCCCAAGGTCAGCCCAAAAAGGTGTAGGCCACATTTTGGTGAAAGAAAGATCTGCTCAATCCTCACCGTCCACTTGTCATCATCTCAAAGCTTCAAGGCTAAGGCTCTTGCCTATAAATACTCACTCATTCTCACTTGAATGAGGGTTGGAAAATATCAGGTTACAACATATTAGGTTGGTAAGAATTCTCTCTCAAGGTAGAAATTCTTACTCGACCATCCTAGCAAATATTCCGATATTTCATATACTCCAAACCCCCTTTTAGAATCTCTCCTTCTACTCCCTTCTCTTCTAGTCACTCCTTTGATCTCTTACTAACTTGATCGTCGGAGTGGCCGCGGCCTAGCCAGTCGTGGCCTTAGGTACCCGGAGCTGGAGCTGGAGCACTTAGGAGGAGATTCTTCAAGCGGACATCCACCACCCGAAGCCATGGGACACAGGAGCACCTCCCAGGAGGTATCTAGGAGCACTTCAATCTTCATAGAGGTCCCTAGGAGGCCTAGGACGGGATCTCACCTCTACCCCGGACATCCAGGAGCACTTCCAGCTCCTGCAATGGCCCAGGGACAGGAGGCTGATCTCCCTAGACCCTCCATTCCATCTAGGGTGGAAAAGAGACAGGAGTCCCCCATCAGACACAGGCCAGGCAAGGAGCCTATGGAGGACCCCTTTGAGGTGGAGAGCATTCCCAGGAAAAAGCTACCACATCACTACCATCACTATTATCATAATTCATAGGCCATCCACCATTAACGTCTTCACCTTGGAAGTTTGAACAAAAAACCCGCTTCAGTCAAGCCTAGTTGAACTCCACTTTCTTTCTCGAGTGAGATCAAGCCTCCTATTGTTCAATAGAAACTAATGAGTTAAGCCAAGAAAAGCCAAACTCAACTTTGTTCTAGTATAGAATCGGTCAATAGCTCCATCTGTTTACATTTTTTGCAAATTCAAATTGTTAGTAGATGAATAATGTGTTGTAAGTAGTCGAGGAGGTTTTGATGCATAATGTGGCTCACCCGAAGGAGAGGCGAAATTGTTAGATTTCAGCAAACGCCTAGTGTTTTTCATGCAGAAACGGTGCTTCGAGTCAAATTACAATGGATTTTGATAGTCGGAATGTTTGAAGGGTCGAAATTGCAATTTTATAAGTCGTGGGGCGTTTTTGCAATTCTTAATAATTTCAGCTCGTTTTGTTTTAGACTTCTTTTCTAGCAAGTTAGGCTTTTACTATTTAAACACTTTCAAACGCTTTCATTATTCACTTATTAATATCTTATAAAAATCGATATTTTCTAAATATCGTCTTTCGTATTCTCTGGATCAACGAATTATTATAAAGAATTCGTCCTATCACGTGTGCTGCATGGATTAATTGTAGAGAAATGTGGTGTGTAATGATATAGTTTTTTTTATTCAAGTCTTGTTGGTTGTGGTATTGTTTTAAGAAGATGTATGTATAATTTATCAATGGTCAACTTAAAAGTTAAAATAAAGGATAATAATAGTTGAAGGACCTAGAGGGCAAATAAGCCTTAGTTTTTCAAAATAGTTTGGTGGTAGATTCTGATGTGTTACAGAATGATGAGAACGAATGTACAATCCTGACTAGCTAAGGACAAACGCTCCTGGGCTGTTGTAACATGTGAACGCCTGAGTCGCTGTCTGTTCACCTAGATATCACAAAATAGCTTCCATTCATTTCACGTGATTATACATAGTTATTCATGTGACTCAAGGTAATATATACGGTTTGGTTCGAAAAAATTTGACTCCTGATTTGGTGCATATTGACAATGACAAATATACTTTCACTATTTCACTTTAAATGATGTTTTAGGAATTCGTATCAAATTTTAACCACAAATTACTTTATATTCACTAATCTAAAAAATATAAAATTGATACTCCCTCCGTTTCTTTTTATTTGATTGTTTGGGGAAAAAGTACTTTATTAAGAGATTGTGAAAAATTACATTGGGATTGTAAAAATGTGTATTGGAATTGTAAAAAGGTGCATTGAAATTGTAAAAAGATGCATTGGGATTGTAAAAAGTGCATTGAAATTGTAAACAATCAAATAAAAAGAAACATAGAAAAAATGCTCAAACAATCAAATAAAAAGAAACGGAGGGAGTATAATTGAATTCGATTTTCAAAATACTTTTATAATATTATTTTTTTGTAATTTTCTATAATGTAAATATAAAGTAATTGATGATTGAAATTGTGTTTCGAAGAGCGTGAAGTCAATTAAAATGGAATGGAGGGAGTATCAAATAATAAAACGGGAAAATCCACAGTTCGATTCACATAATCAAAAGGTCCGATTTAGTTCGCTTGCATATTAATACATTGCTTTGCTCTATTTATACTCTAAAATTCATACTTGAAATCACTAAACCTAACCTAAATCATTAAAATCATTTCCACTTCACATCTCTTCATTTCCTACTCATCACTCATCACTCATTTCCCTCTCATGAGTCTCATCCGCCCAACTACATCTAACTTTTTGAGAACCAAACCCGAAATTGTTTGCAAATAATTCGTTTGGTTCACACATTTCAGACCCATTCAAACGTAAGGTTCGGGCCCTTGCTGACGAAATTCAAATGTAATTACGTTCGGTACAGTTCGGTCTGTTTACAGCTCTGTACATACTACTCATAACTTTTACTGTGGAGTAATTTTATTATTTGGGTTTTTCAAAAATGTGCCCTTAAGACACATGTTAAGTTACCTTCAGTGGCGGATCCAGGGATATCGAAGTGACTGTTTGAAATTAACATAATTTTTAAAGTGTCTGTTCAGAATACTTAAATTATACAAATATAAATTTAAATGCTAGTTTTTACATTAACTTTTTCTTTAAATATATAATTTTTTTTCAAAAATAGTGCATGTTCGAGTGAACGAGCTTGAACCCACATACCTCCGCTACACGTTACCTTGTATGCATATGAAAAAGGAATTGTGAATTACCTAGATTGACCCTGACGAGTAGCCCATTTGTCTATAACGAATAGACGAGTACGTAGTGAGTGTTGCTAATGCATATGAACATCCAATGATTTTGTTTAGGGTCTTACAAACAAATCAACAAATTGTTCATAAGTCAAAATATTACGTAGTGTCATTTCACATTAAGTGCATGGAATAATCTCGGCATCCCGTGAGATTATAAGCACAAACATTTAATTTTATTACTATGTTTCTAAAAATCTTTTTAAGACATGATAAACTTACAAACAAATACATGTTGTCCTCGATATGACTAACTTCGGCTTATTACCTTATGTCCATAGACTAATTCTAATAAGTATAAGTGTTTGCAATGAATTATAATGGTTAATAGTGTGAGAAATGTTAATATATGATTGAGTTACTTGGTTTGATAGTTAGGAATAAATTTTTCATATCAATCCTTAATTAATTAAATATTACTTTATTTGTGTGTCAAGTTGTTGTTATCACATTTGAACGTATAAAGTTATGGTCCTCCTAAAATTTATTCTCTTCAAATTTGTCTAATGTATTACATACTTAGATTTTGTGTAAATTACATGAAGTACAAGCATGTAATGCATTAGAGAATTTTTAAAAGAACAAATACTAAGAGAACCGTAATCAGTTCGAATTTCAACACCACGGGTCTTCATATACATAGGCTAGCTGATGCTGCTTGTGGGATTTATGGACTTTGTAATTCAGAAAAGAGAGAGCTAAAAAAATTTGAATATTAATGTGCTTATGTTTTCATTTCGCAAAACACAAGGTCTTTTAGCTGTGCTATTAAAATTTGCTAGCTACTCTTGTCCGGAGAGTAGATATGTGTATTACAACGAACTCCGTTAACAATTTTGGTGTGTTTACATCGGGTCTTTTATTATTGAGCACTGCTCTCTGTGTGCATCCAAGTACTAATCCCTCCGTTTCTATTTAATTGATCATTTGAAAATTTTTTACTTTTTCAAAATATTTGATCGTTTGTATTTCCAATGCAACTTTAAGGTTATTTTCTTCTTTTTATCCTTCAATAAAGTAATAGTACTTCAACATCATTTTCACTTTTTGAGGATATATTAGTAAACGCTCTTCATTCCTTAATAAAGTGCTTTTTCTCCAAATGATCAAGTAAATAGGAACGAAGGGAGTATTATTCTTGAATGTGTTTGCCCTCTCTTGCTTGCAATTTCGATTACGTGTTTCACGTTTTATCTTTTTTAATGAAAATTGTACCAACTGCGTACCAACCCCACCACCTTAAAAGAACACTGTTGATGTCTGAACCAATCATACATTATTGAAAACAGACTTTCTAGTAGCTGCTAATAATAATCATATCATATGTTTTGCTGTATATATGAACCACATTTTATCCTGGCTCCTGTGGATGCATAATGGACTTGTACCTTTTCTATAACAAGTTGTAATCCCCTTTTAGTCACTGTTCCCCCCCCCTCCCCAAAATGAGATATCTCAATCTTGGGTTATTGCAAAAGTTTATCCAATTATGATTTACTTTTCCATACAAAGTTCACCTAAAAGAAAGCATCGTTGACATAATTACTTTATTAAGCATGCAATCATACTTTTATATCGTAAAATATATGAACCGGGTTTAGGCCATACCCATGAGAGAAAAGAACGTGTTACTTCATTTTTCTAGGATATACCATCCTGAAATTGATCGGTCTTCGGTAGAGCAGCTCTTTGTTTTATAAAGCAAAAAAGTCGTTCATTATTTTTCAATGTAAAACACTCACATATGACCTTTTTGGACTATTAGGAGATAATTCTCAATGGATATGTATCTAAATAACAAGAAATCATAGAATAAAGCAATAAAATATTTAAAGTTGATTCTTCGACCCCTTATGAACAGTCCCAAAGGAAAGCATCTCATGATCACTTTCAAGGATACACATTAACCCCTCATCTAAGCTCAACTGTACCTCAATTCCTCCTCCAATTTTTGTATCTTCCAAAACAAGTAAGTTCGTCAGCGCCGGACAATCAGCGTCTACGCCACCGTGGCATGCCCACGTCGGGGTCCCCCAACCGAAATCAACCTCGTACAAACCAGCATTGCACAAACTAGTGGCAACTACATAATCAGCTTCATCATTATTTTCAGAGTAGGCAGATTTTAAAATTTCCATATATTTCATCACATTGACCAACCCTTTTTCCCCTCTTAACTCCTCAACAAAATCGTTGTCGATATCTGATATTGCATCCTGTAAGCATCCCACAACGGAGCTTAGTTCAACATCTTCGTTGGTCACTTGAGATTTTTGAAAAACTCCCACATTGAAAGATTTAGGATCGTATCTTGCAACTGCAAACCAGAGCATATTTCCGAAGGAGTTAAACGATGGTGGTGAAGTTTTCCCCCTTAAATTCACCGAAATGGTCAAAACAGATGGCTTATGAACACCCGATCTTGATCTTGATGCAGCCATTAGACGCTTCCATATGAATCCAATCACAACAACCACTCTGCTTGGATTTTTCTTCGATAACGTTGCCTTTTTCTTCAATTCTGAAATTGCAGAGGACTCGAACACGAAATGCCTAGCGACACATTTGCATTTTCCCATCAATGTAGGCCACATTACTAGTGATGCATATTTAGGCAAAGTCCGATTCAGAGGAAACATCTCGTGTGTATCAAATTTAGGGAATTCTTTGTACGAAATTCCTTTCGCCGCCGCGGCCCATGATTTCCAGAATAATGTGGCGGAGAAGCCATCAACGAGCTTATGTGAAGTGTACAAACCAATAACAAGACCACCACAACTAAATTCATTAACTTGAACCATTGTGATGCATGTTTTTGAGAGTAGGATTTTATTGCTAGGACTATAAACTAGTAATTTGTGAAGTAAATTTGTTTGAGGGTTTTTTAGAAGATCAAGAATTGGAATGTTTACTTTTGTTTCAACATAATAAACTCCATTATCATTACAATCAATTTCTTGATGATTTTCTTTGAGTTCTCCTGCTAGGGGGTAAAAATGTGACAAAGATTGTGACAATCCTTGTTTCAATTGGTGTAATTTTTGTGGGATTTCATCTTTTGTGTCCATTTTGTTTTGGTACAAAAAAATAAAGGGAATATAGGCATGAGAATTCAATTGGTCAAGCACAGAAAGTTGGTGAGTTTTGAGATGAGGGGGAGTTGGTGAGATTGGTTTGATGTACTCCTTGGACATCACTTTCACTTCCATATTTCCAACTACAAATAAGTAATAAATTGAGAATAAGTATACACTACTATGAACAAATAATTTCCATAAAATGTTAAAGTTGTCAATTTTCATAAAAAGTAAAATAGATGTTTGTCTACAATCTAATATGTGTCAATTCATTTATCATATTTATAATATACGCATTTTGCAATTTGTGTACAGCCTCGTATGTACTAATTCGTTTTTCATATTTATGATATACGTGTTTTGCTTATTTTTTACATGAAATTATTATAATCAAAACATTATATATGTGAGAGATAATTGATGAAATGATCTCAGATAATATGCTCAAGTTACACTTACGTCCTTCTAAATGTTCGGTCTGCGCAATAATGCTTAATATTGGTCGAAAATGTGACTCTAATGTTTTTTTTAAGGGGACGTTAAATTTTGACGGAAAGAGGGACTAAAGTGCACCTTTTCGACCAATATTGGGGACTAAAATGCACATTTTCAAGAAATATTTAAGTTTTGAAAATTCTATTTTTACCCTATTTTCGTCAAAATTTAACGTCTCCCTCAAAAGAGGGACTACCTTCACCTTTTAATCCAATATCAGGGGTCATTTGCCCAGACCATATATTTATTAGGACTAAAATGCAACTTGCACGTATAATCTGAGACCAATTTTACAATTTTATGTATTCGTGTACTACAAAAATATATGCCATGCATGTTAGCATGACTGAATAAACATAACTATTTTATGTATGTAGTTCTGTTTAATTGATCTTACTTAATCTCAAATCTAATGTGAAACTACATAAAATCTTCGGGAGCCAATTTTAATAAAATGGAAATAACTATGTAGATTATATTATAGATGGTTAGTTATTGTACAAAACATTGATAATAAAAATATTAATCAATGCTAAATATTATACAGAGTCTCCTCCGTAGCACTTATGATTTTTTATAAATTATGTGAATATAAAAATATTAAGAAGAACAGATAATTATTAAACATCAATCATAATTTATTTATTGATGTTTATAGAAAAATTAAATGTCAAATAATATCAACCTAACTTTAGTGAAAATCAAACAATATTACTTAAATTTAGTGAAAGTTCACTAAACATCCATCAATAAATTATTCAGTAAATTTTATAGTACATGCTAACAAGAAAATTATGTGCTAATGCAAAAAAAAAGGGTATAATGAAAAAAGTGACAAATGAGAAGAACGAATGTGAAAAAAAAATTAACTCAGTATCAGGACAAGCAAGAGGCTAGAAGCATTGTATACTTTCGTTTTTTAGGTTTACTATATATATGAGTTATTTTTTGAGGGAAATAATATTACTGAATGGAAATAATATTAGTGGATATTTTAATCTAAACTAATTAACCTAGCATTAACCATCAGTTTGAGGGAAAAAGATTTGAGAGAGAATGAGAGATCATTTAACATACATTAAGCTTATTAAAAACTAATTTATTTTTTATTTCAAACCAGATAAATAATAAGTTTCATCTAAATTCATCATAATCCAAATAGACCATTAAGCTTTTTCTATCCACATTATATAAAGGGTATCCATTATATAAACCCCATAGTAGTATTTTTTCTTTAATGTACGAAATGACCAATTTACTTTCAAGTAGTAAAGTTCTTCGGTTACTATAATTTTAAGTATAAGAAATAATAATCATTTCATTCCTAAAAGGGTACTATGAGTGTATAACAATTCCATACAAAATCTAAGTGTATAATACTTCTTTTGTCCCTAAAAAATTGCTATATTTTGACTTTCATGGTCAACAAAACACAATTTAAAACGCAAATAGTCCCTCCGTCCCTAAAAGATTGTCACATTTTGACTTTTGATAGTCAACAAAACATGATTTAAAACATAAATATCTATTACTCTACATGCAAAAAAATGATAAAAAGTTGATATTTCAAAAATCTATATTGAGATGAATCTAACAAGGTCCTGGAAGACTATATTATTTCTTATCGTTTAATGAGAATTCATAGTCAAATTTTGTTATGTTTGACCAATAAAAATCAAAATGTGACAATCTTTTAGGGACGGAGGGAGTATTTTTTATTTCACATGCAAAAAACTTATAAGAAGTTGATATTTAAAAAATATATTGAGACGAATCTAACAAGATCCTATATGACTATATTTTATCTTACCGTTTAATAAGAATTCTTGATTAAACTTTCTAAAATTTGACAACAAAAATCGAAATGTATCAATCTTTTAGGGACGGAGGGATTACTATATTTACTCTAAACCAACCAAATTATTACTCAATTTTTACTTAGGACATTGAAGATCTTGTTTCAAAAAAAGTATACAAATTCTAGAATTCAAAATTATAAAAATTTCAAACTTTTGAAAATCTTTTTTTGCATAGATGGATAAAAGTAATAGCTTTACCTGACTCTATCGACTTGAACAATATATCTTTGACGAAACTAACCACAGTATGACTTGAACTATTGTATGGACTAACAGTTTCTCAAGAGTATCATAGAAGAGAAAGAGATGATGTGTGGTGCTCCTTTATAGCAGCATGCCAGTATTAAAGGAAACACATGTGCGTATGTTCCTACACGGGCATAGCCTAATATAGTGCAATTGGTGATTCGGGGGGCAGATATCGATATGGTAGGTTCGAATTCGTGTGAAGTTATTATTTTGGTGAAATGAGCTAATTGTTTAAATGATATCAAATAATGGGATGAACTTGCACTTTAATCAAAAGTAATTGTTGGATTGTTGTAACTTGGTCTCATATATTGGCAAAAGTGTTGCAATTTGGTCCCCTAACTAACGGTTTTGTTAGCTTTCATATTTAAGTATGATTTGATATTATTTTTAGGGCAAAATTATAATTTTACAAAGTTACCATCCACTTTAATGTAACCATTTTTGTTTTGTCTTAATTCTTTTATTCTAATTTCGATTTTGATGATTTAAAATAAGTTAGAAAAGTTTTTTCAACCCTTTAATAAAATGAGATGAAATATGAAAGGAGATATAAGTATTTCAATAAACTTTTTATCAAAAGATACTCTCATTTGAAAGGTCCCATGAAGATCAAAGAAGAAAAACAAGTAAAATGTTCAAACCATAAAGAATACTACTAAATTATATAGACAACCAAATTAATGCCCCCAATTATTCCTTCTTATCGTATTTAGAGTTACTAGTTGAAGACTGTCCCGTTTAGTAATGGGATTTAAAACTCAATCATTTTAATTATGTAAGTAGTTTTAACTCAAAACAAATATAAATTACATTATTTTGATAGTCAAAAGGGACGTGATCGGATAATAATTACGCAAAAAATATATCAAAGATCCATAACTAAGTAGATATACCAAGAGGGTGCTCGAACTCATATGAGCTTTTGTCATCCTTAATCACTAACTTATTATGCAACAATAACAAATTAAACAAAAACAAACACATAAATAATGTCTAAAGAAATATTCTTTATTTAAGAAAAACACAAACAAATAACTAAAACTAAAAACACAAAAGCACATACCAACAATTCATGGACATATATACGAATAAACGCGCAATTAAAAGTGAAGTAAAAAGACAAAAGTAAAACAACAAGCTATTAACGAGAATCTAAATGAAAAAAATCTGATTGTAAAGCGAATAAAATTATCAAAATAAATAAGAGTGAGAGAGTGAATGAAGGGAAGTGGTAAAATGGTCAAAATTAATCTAAGCAATCCAATATTCAAAATCAATTGTCAATTATAAAGTGGGATATAATCAATTATGAAGTGAGGTGTAAGTCATTTAATAAATGGTTCCACGTTAAAAAGAGCAATGGTCAAAATTGGTCCAACTAATCCAATGGCTGAAAATACGATGATACAGTCAAATGATCAATCGCCAAGATTGACCTAACTAATCCAATGGCTTAAATGTAATGACAATTATGAAGTGGGGCCTAAGTGATTTAATAACTGGTCCCACGTTCGAATGATCAATGACCAAAATTAGCCTAACTAATCTAATGGCTCAAAATGCGATGGTAAACTCAAATGATCAACGATCAAAATTGACCTAACTAATCCAATGGCTCAAAAGCAATGATCAATTATGAAGTGGGACATACCTCAATTATGAAGTGGGGCATAAGTCATTTAATAACTGGTCTCACGCTCAAATCGCCAAGATTGACCTAACTAATCCAATGCTTCAAAACACGATGGTGAAGTCAAACGATCACTGTCCAAGAGTGGTCTAACTAATCCAGTGACTCAAATGCAATGGTCAATTATGAAATGGGACATATGTCAGTTATGAAATGAAGCCTAAGTCATTTAATAACCGATATCATGTTGTTAATAGTTGGTTCCACATTCGACAACATACCAAAAATTTGTTATTGAATTCTCTTCACTCCTTATATATGAGATACATTTGAGGAGCTATGATCGTTTTATTCGCTTGGTTCGTTGTATGTATATGAAAAACTCCTTACACTCGATTGACAAAATTAATGCATTAAAATAATATTAATCAAATATTAAATATCAATTCATTGAGCGATTTTCTAAAAGCATTCACATCAGTTCCCTTATATATTTTCTAAAATATACTCTCAATTAGGTCTGTGAGCGAACGTAAAAATTTTGATGCAGTTCGCATTACTCGGCTCGAAAAGGTTCGTCTCGCAGCTCGGTGCGCAAGTGCAAATATGAACCCAAACGCTTAAAATAGATGTTCGGCAAACCGGACCAAACCGTGCGAAATAGTTCGGTCCGCATATTAATACATGACTTTGCCCTATTTATACATTAGAGTCCATAATTGAAAGTACTAAATCTAACCTAAATCATCAAAATCACTTCCACCTCACATCTATTCATCTCTTACTAACCCTCATCTGCTAAAATGCCCAATTGCATAGAACTTTTTGAGAACCAAACTTGTTTGCAAGTTCGCATATAATTCAGTCCGATTCGTACATTTCAGACACGTAAGGTTCGCACCCTTGCTAACCGAACTCAAACGTAGTTACGTTCGGTATAGTTCGGTCCGTTTACAACCCTACTCTCAACTATCACTTTTTTATTTTATTTATGGAGTTTGCTTTTCAAATAGATACTTTACAGATTCACTATTTTTCATTTTAAAGTTAAAAAATAAATATTTTAATTATCGTGTGAAATATTTATGATGAAAATAAATTTTAAAAAGAATAAATTAATATATGTATTACATATGGATATAGAATGAAATATATTTTAATTTATTATATTATAAAAAATATTCAATTATTTTAGATTTTATATAAATGAGAAAATATAAAAACATGTGAGTAGAAAACAATAATTTCCAAATAAAGAATGTGTTAGGAGCTGAAAATAAATTATATTTTAATTATTTTTAGTTTTTGCACCCCTATTATATCTTTTATCTATACAAGTGATGCTTAATATATTAATTTTCAGACATTTATATTATATGTGAACTTAACTTTTAGATGACTAATAACAATCTAATCATAGAGTGTTAACAAATTTATCATAAACCCCTCAACCTTTGATCTCTATATACTCACACCAAAACTTTGCTTTAGCATTTTTTTAATCAATATATGATAAATCAATTGTTGATTGTTTTTATATATATCACTTTTTGAAAAAAGTTAATCAACTTTTTATTTTTATTTGTTTGTCAATTCTTTATTAGTTTTCGATAATTTTACTCAATTCATGATTCTTCTTTTGATATATCTTTACGACCCGTAATGTTTTGGTTATGAATTGCTATAACTAATTTACGGTAATACATATATACACTTGTTTCCAAATATGTGGACATGAATAACGATTATCAGCTCTTTGCCTCTATCACTATAGGATACAACGTGACCCACAGTTTCGTTAATGTTTTTATTAGTTTGAATTAAGGGAATTTTGGCAAAATAAATGGTCTAACATGTATTATTATTTGCGCCAATACATTTATATTGTGTTTGATAAACACAAATGGATTTGGGATAATGATTTATGAAATGAAACGTCGTTCAAGTTAAATTGCTTGGACATACGTATGTATGGTATAGTAGGGTTATACAGTCGAATCGTGGAACCGACAAAAAGGTCAAGCCAGATCAAACCAAATCAATATAATATGTTTTATCTTTTTGATTCGGCTTTGATTTTGACTTTTGAAATCGTGTATTAATCGTTTCGGTTTTGGTTTATTAATAAACCACAATAACCGAACCGAACCGACATTAAATAAATATATTTAAACTATAATTTAATATATATTAAATTAATAATTAAAGATAATGATTAGTGGCTAGATGATTGCACTACATATTGGGCGGCCTGAATGACCGGAATACATTATATTATTGTATAATATATACTTATATAGTAGTACGTTTACATTAAGTAGGTTATTATAAATCTACTAGTTTATTACTTTATTGAATGGCATAGTGTAAAATCACAACCGCAGTAACAAATTTCTTTCTAATTTATATTGTTACTTTCAGTCTATTATATTATTAATACTCTAGTACTTTTGAATGTTTTTTCACTATTACTTGATGTAATAACTAAATAATATTTGTAACTTTCTTTAATTATTAAATTGGTAATATTTTTATGTTGCATACTTAATAATTTAGACGTTTGAAACCGGCAGACCGCCCAAACCAACCGCCAAACTACTCAAATAGAACCGCATGATTTATATATTGAAAAGGTTGATTTTAGTTTTCAATTTTCAAAAACCATCAATATTTGATCGATTTGAAAATTGAACGAAAACTACTCAAACCGAACCGAGTACATCCCTACGATATATCTTTTATAGTGACATTTATGTCAGTTCATACAATTTTTGAAGTGATACATATCTAAGTGAAAAGATGCAATAGTGTCATTGATAATTTCTCTTAAAGATTACAAGAATACTAGAACTCTCATCTACTTAGAGCACTCACATCAGTCTTCTTAAAAGTTATTTTAAGGACTGAAAAAATAAAAATATGAAAAAAATACTTTATCAGTTCTCCTAAAATTGGTTGAGTCCCTAAAATAATTTACACACTCCCTCATATGGTGTAAATATTCATACTGTGTATATTACGGTTACCAATTTTTTCTTTCTATATTTTATTCACTTTAAATGAATAATAGGAAAACTGCTAAAGTAGATACATGAAAAATGAAGCCCCAAAATAGAAAAGTGACGGTTAAAAATGTATTTTAAGAAAAATTGTAAAAAGATTGATGTGAGTGCTCTTACCCACTATATTTCCCAGTTGATTGTTTTACCTGATAACACCTATTAGTTCCAATTCTTCATGAATAAACATAAACTACTTTCTATAATCCAACAGGGTCCCAAAGATAAATGTGTTTTTTAAAATGAATTTATAAAACAAACAACACAAAACTCATAATAATTTTAATGAAGTGAAACATATTAATTAAAAATATGAAGTGAAACATATTATGATATACTCTAATATCTATCATGTTTGATTTTGTAATATGTTTTTTGTTAAGATGTGCATCCCACGTCCGAAGTCGATATTCTCCCGGGTCAATATATAAGATCATGGACTACTCCCTCTATTGCCAATTGGTTGTAGAGTGGAAGTCCAGATACTCTTATCATGGTATCATGAGTCAGACCCGAGTTATTGAGGCACGTGTAACCCCGTCGATGTTGTTCCGGCAATTAATACCGGCGAGGAAAATTCCGCCGACGATTGGGTTACACGTGAGGGGGAGTGTTAAGATGCACATCCCACGTCGGAAGTCGATATTCTCCCGGGGCAATATATAAGATCTTGGGCTACTCCCTCTATTGCCAATTAGTTTTAGAGTGGAAGCCCAAATACTCTTATCATTTTTGATTTTCTACATTTCAATCATTATAATTATACACTAATATCAAATTTTATCCATCACTTTGCATAACTAAAGTTACATACAGTTATTCATCGAAAAGTTTGAAGAAATTACATATATAAAAATAGTTTTACATCAAAAGTATCGTGCAAAATTATTAATTGGTGGAGTTCAAAATCAAATGACTTTTGTATTCAAACAGTTACAATTAAATTCTAGTAGCATATGCATTACGTATTTTGTTTCTATTATATATTAACAGCTGGTCCTTTATTGGAATTAATAATTGAGTATTCGACCATGCATTATTGAGTTCTAGTAGCATATGCATTAAGTATTTTGTTTCTATTATCAACAGTTGGTCGTCCTTTTTTGGAATCAATATTCATATATTTCTTCTACGCCCCCTTCTCTTTGTTTACGCCCCTCGTACTTAACATTACATTTGTTAAAGTATCTAGTAATTCGGAATTCGTTTGTTACTTGACTCTGAAAATTCGGGTTTGTTACTCGTTCGTATTCTTATTAACGAGTGATAGTCGAGTAGTTGTTTTTACTCGATAGCTTACCGAGTAAATCCTGTTCCGCTCGATTACCCGCTCGTTTATTTTTTATATTATATATTTATATATATAATATAGGTAATATCTTAACCATGACTAATTTCATTTATCAAAATAAAGCTAGTATTGAAAAGAATTTCCAGATTTGAATTTCAACAATTAAATATTGTTGGAGATAAGAGAGAACCCTAAAATAGAATTGTTTTAAATAGAAATTTTAGGGTAACCCGGAACCCCCTCGCCTCCTTACTCAACAAATCTAACTCGTTACCCGCTCATGTCCTTATCGAGCGATACGAGGGTAACAAGTTTGTTACCCAGCTCGATAAAGTTCAAACCCGACTGAGTAACCTGGTATCCGCTCATACCCCAACTCGTTTACAGCCCTACCTAACATAAATTGTTATATGTTTCGTATGTTCCCTTATATTTGAACTTTTATCACTAACTTTTTCTTTTCAAAATAGTTCTCTTTTTTAGGATAGAAAATTGAATTTTACATTTTCAATATATTTTTTTAAAATAATTTATTATTAAGTTATCAATTAGTTATATAGTTTAACAAATTTATTGACATTTTCTACTTTATTTTAACATACATTTCATTTTTTATTTTTCTTAATGTATGTGTAAATAGCTAAAAAGACGAATATATATAAAAAACACAAATATACTCACACACCTTACCTAACCGGCTATAAACTCATACAGACCCTTTACCTAACAGGCTAACACTAAATATATATCTATATTTCTCATCTTCCATTCAATACGAATGCAAAAAAACATGATACACATGCAACTGCATATACATTTTCGTTTGTCATGTTTTCACATTTTTATTTATATATTATTGTGCGTGCATGATTTAATTATTATTCAGATTTACCAAATCTGATAATCCAAGTTGTAATAATGTTGTATATATAGAAATAGACGGGGCATATATTTCCATGGATGATAATCATTTTGAAGCTACTAATTTTTTTATCTCCTTTTTCTTACAGAATGTATAAAATGAGTTTGGTGTATATAAGCTTGTTCCATGCGTTCGATAATTCATATCAAAAGAATGTTTCATATACGTTTGACATATAAATATAACGGGAAAAATTTATTACTTTGAAAAGATATAAATATCAATTTGAAATTCAAAATTATGATATACTCAATATATACTTACCAGTCGTTTCAAACATGATCTGATTTTGACTTTTGGTGCCTTTTAATTTTGAGGATAAACTCAACTGATTTTTACTATATTTAGTGTATACTAATACTAGGAAATCAAAAATATGGTTTGATTTGCAGCTAGTTTAGCTCAGCTCAGGTGATCTGAGGCTCGAATCTCAGCTCGTATAATGAGCCAACCTGCGAGTTGGGTTTCTAGTGAGCTCGGAGAGCCAGCTTGAGCCCGCTCAGTAGCTCGGTAGTATATATTATTGTATTTTTTTTTAAAATCTGTTATATTTTTTTATAGTATTTTATTTATTTTATGGATCTTTCATATTCCCAACTAATCCTTCATTTGGGAGGTTCATTGATTGAGGTAATATGCAATTTTTTTTACTCAAACGATATGAATATCGTTAAAATGACCAAACGGCAGGAGATACAATAAAAACCTCCATAATGGGCGTAAAAGCCAAATAGAAGGGCGGGAGAGCGATAGCTTCCCAAACGCTAATGATCTCAAGGGGCGGTTGAAAACGACCCAACAAAATCGTTCTTCCTTGTGAATTAGATTTTGACCTCCAGTGTCCAACCTATGCCGAGAAAATACATTCACAACTTGAAGTAAACAACGAGGAATGTCCGAATTCATAAAGTAATTTGAAGAAGAATACTGAAGGGAAAGAAAAAACAAAGCGAGAAAATAATGTTAGATTAACAAGATCTACCATTATATTTATAAAAAAAACAGCAGTAAAACAAAGTGAGGGGAAGAAAAACCACAAAAAATGGTCGCTTTTCGTCCCCAAGGAGATGAAGGTGGAGACATGTGGAAGGAGGCGCTAGGTTTAGAGTTTAGAACAGGTAATATACAATTGTCTCTTCATTTCCCACATTCATATAATAATTAATATTGATAATGGTTGTGATTCTCAATTTTGACTATAAAAATTTGCTAAGCCAGTTAGCTCGGAACTCGGCTCGCAAATGCCTTGGCTCGGCGAAGCTTTCACCAACCCAAGCCTAAGGCTCGTTTAGTGATGAGTCAAGCAAAGAATTCTTAAATTTAGGCTCGACTTGTATCGGCTCATGTAAATCTCTAGTTGTAAATAACGAGTCACACTTTTTGCTTATGATAATTTGCTTGTCGAGTGGTTGGATTATTAAGGTGATGCGATTTTAGATGAATTCCATGATGAAGGTGCACGACGACCAAACACTTTCTTAGCCAGTTTGAATAAAAATAGGGTTAATTGGCGGGAACATCACTTATCTTTCCTCAATATTACCAGTTGATCACTTACCGTTTAAAAGGTCCTAGTTGATCACTCACATCTTCAAATTTGTCTCAATTGGTGTCTCAGTCATATTTCCAGTTGGTCAAAACCATTACTAAGGGCTTTTTCGGCTTTTCTTATGAAAACTAATGGTTGGTTTTGGGTTTAATTTATTCTAACTTTCAATTTCTTTTTTGCTTATTTTCGACATGAAAAAACGAAAAAACCCTTACTAATGGTCATCAGGTGCGTTGACCGGGCGTTGACCAGTCGAAAAAATTATCGATAGACCAGTTGAGACAAATTTTAAAAGGTGAGTGATCAACTGAGACCCTTTAAAAGGTAAGTGATCAACTTGTGATTTTGTTGAAGGGTGATAAAGATTACACATCTATTTATTAATTATATATTTTGTTAAGATTATTACTATTACTATTTAAATTATTATACGATAGCTCTTAGACGAGCCCAGGCGCATTAGGGTCGTTTGAATAGCCACTTATGCTAGAGTTTTAATAATTCTATTTTAAATAGTGGTATAGTCAATGTATTGAGGTGGCTGATTATTAAATAAATTTCTGAGATATTTTTCTCATCCCAAAAATATTATCAATTGTTCTTGTTGAACAAGTATATATTTGAAGCCTCAACCTTCGATATTCAAGCGTTCAAGGAATAATATTGCCGTTATTCGTGGAATTAATGGCCTTAATATTCATATCCGTAGCGAAAGCTACATATTTTTATTATTGTTTTATTTGTAGTTTCTCGCTACATCAGTTGGTATCAGCAGTCACAAGATCCTCCACGATGTCGTTGAATTTATCATAGTTGTTAGATTGTGATGTGGAAATTGATGATAATAACCCCTTGTTTTAAGATCAAGATCCAATTTAGGATAATTATGATGATGATTATTATCTTCTCACTAATAAAATTGAGAAAATTATTTTGGAGGACGTTATGTAGCCTTGAGATGATCAAGATCCAGTTTACGATTTATATGACGATGAATATAATTTATTGGATGGTGCATCTCACTTCCAAAAAGTGGATGAGGTTGGCACGAAATCCAGTAACACAAAAAAGAGATTGGTTGGTGTTGTAATTGAAGATTTGAAGTATGGTGAAGAAGAATTTATTATTGTTGCCATGATTCGGATGGAAGGCAGTTTGGTGGACAAGAAAAATTTATGGAGTATTATTTTTTATCATGAAGAGCTAAAATCTAAAAGATACAAAGTAATGGGCCCCAATAATGCCTTCAGATATCTTTTCTGTGTTGAAAAAAAGAAGCAAGTAATGGGCCCCAGTTGGTGTTGATAAAGGTTCTTCTAATCAGAGTGCTATGCGAAAAATGCTACTCTCTTGACACTTGTGAAGTATCTTGAGGACGACATTGCAAATAGTCATTTTTCATACGATCGTGGTGGCGTGTAAACTCGAGGACGAACTCTGTTTAATTCGGAGAGAATGATGAAAATTACGAGTCTATCTATTTATTAATTATATATTTTATTAAGATTATTATTATTACTATTTAAATTATTATACGGTCACTATTAGACGAGCCCAGGTGCATTAGGGTTGTTTGAATAGCCATTTATATTAAAGTTTTAATAATTCTATTATAAATAGTGATCTGTCAATGTATTGACGTGGTTGATTATTAAATAAAATTTCAGAAATATTTTGTCGTCCTAAAAATATTATCAATCATTCTTGTTGAACAAGTATATATTTTTGAAGCCTTAGCCTTCCATATTCACGCGTGAATAACGAACGCTTTGAAGGAATAATATTGCGGTATTCGTAGAATTAACGGCCTTAATATTCATATTCGTAGCGAAAGCTATGTTGGAAATAATTTAATATTGATTATCTTTTATTATGCTCATTGAGACAATTGTGTATCAATTCATTTACTTGATTGGTTAAATGTGATTACTAGAACTTAGTGTCCGCCTTAGTAATTGTATATTACTAGTTCGGGTTCTCATGATGATTCAAGGAGTTATGAGCGATTACTAGATCTTACTCATTGACCGTTGTAATAATAGTAATTGGTCAATTATTATTATTATGATACAACTTGCTATTATCTGAGCCTAAAGAGGTCACACACATACATGAAACTATATTCACATTTCATGTATGAAATGAAACAAGGTTTGTGAATTGAGAAATGTAGTTCTCAATAGTATATATTTGTAAATATATACATGAACATATGAATGAGGAACAATTGAGCTTGTTAAGTCAATTGAACCCAATAAGCAATCGAGATCAGTTAATAACTTGATAAGATTATTTAATAGTGACCCGTTTGTATTTTAATTGACTTGATAAGTTAAATTAAAATATAACAATTCACTATCGACTCATTAGACTAATTAGATGCTTAAACGATCTAATTGAGTTAACGAGTCCAACTGATCACTTAATGAGTTGTTTATCTGTTTTAAAAAAAGAGCCCTCTATATAAGGAGAAGATTAGGTTTTCATATTAATAAGACAAGAAAAGAAAACCCTAGCCTCCCCCCTGGTCGTGCATCCCCTCTACCTTGAAAGAGAATTTTTCTCTTCCAATTGTTCAAAACACTAGTAGGTTCAAACTTTGGTTTGTACTCAATCCTGGTGTGTGCAATCTAGAAGAACGCCTTGTTGGTACTGGAAAGGAAGCACAGTGTGGGTTATACTCAAAAGGGGCGGACGTTCTTGTTGATATTCCGCTATATTATAAGTCTCTGTATTCATATGGAAATTAGTTTAATTGATATTAGATTAATCTACATCATTTTATCAAATCCGGGATATATGAATGTGTGTTTATCACTAAGTGATTCATATGAGATTCCTTCAAGTTACATATTGTTATTATTATTAGTATTTTATTTATTGTTTCTCGCTACATCAAAAGGTAGGTGATGTCCCCAGCCATTAACCTTAAAAAAAGTCAACCTTCTAATGATGCCAGTAATATCGTACAGGCTCATTATGAGTCTCATGATGGTGAACATGATGGCGATGATCCATTATAAGTGGTGAACCGGCAACTTAGATCCAACCTTTTCTGTCAGAATTGAAACTTCAAATTTGTATAAGGGTCGTGATAGACATATTCAAGAAACTAGCTTAACTATGTGGTAATCAAAGATGAGACAAAAAGACCCTCATTAGATATCAACCGTAGAATTAAAAAGTCAAGATTTGGGATGATCTAATGGTTAGAAATATGTTTAAGCGTCTAGTTTAAGTATTTGTTTAAGCTCCTAAGTCCAAACTCCTCTATACAATATCTAGGCTAGTGGAAAATGCTCTTGCTAGTGACCAGAAGGTCTTGGGTTCGAAACTCACCTCATCACTAATTTACAAAAAAATAATATCTATAGCTGTTCAATAATTATATCGTTCATTAATTTTCTTTCATCAAAATATATAATTATTTTCAATGTAAAATGGTACACATTAATAAATTATATAATTATAAGATGGTACAAATTAAAATATTCAACAAATAAATGTACCAAAATTATTCCATGTGGCGATTTAGGTTGTGTACCAAAATTCATTAAACAAATTGGTATAAGTTATCTACATTGCAAAAAACTAAGCTTAGTTAGTTGACATTAATAATTTTCTTGACAAAATGATTAAATGGCCATTTTTTAGAAAACACTTCAATTCTAACCAAGTCTTGGGGTAGATATTTGTGTTGGGACTTATTATTTATTTTTAGAAAACTCAAAACAAGTGTTATAATAAAATATACTCCCTCCGTTTTTTATTTAATTTATTGCCTTCAGCCTCCCGGACTGAATATTGTGTTTTTTTAACATAGTGTTTACTATTTTCAATGTATTTTTTCCATTTTGCTTCTTAATGATCCTTAATAAAGTAGTATGTTTTATTGACTTCCCAACTTTCAAGACATTAGCTAATAGTGTTGTGCATGAGCCGAACTAAAATGAGCAGCTCGCTCGGCTCGTAACGAGCAGCCGCGAGTTAGGTTCCCGGCTCGTCAGTTCCGCGAGCTAGCTCAGTAAGCCAGCTCCATAAGTCAATAGTACTCGTTAGCTCCGCGACCAATCTGACATATCCTCGCCAATTTTGTAGGGCTCTTAGGAATCGCAATAGTTTTGTCATATGTGCAGGTCATATTCATGCTTGTATTGTTACCTTTCTAGTTCATTTACAACAAACTGCAGTTCTTTTATAGGTTAACATCTCGCGAGTTAAGATCGCTTGATATTGTTTCTCGGTGTTAAGAGTCTCTAGGTTTCCACTATACAATTAATTGTAAATAGAAAAAGTAGCTCAAGATCTTATATATTGACCCGGGAGGACACCGACTTCCGATGTGGGATGTGCATCTTGACACTCCCCCTACATGTAATCCAATCGTCGGTGGAATATTCATCGCAGGTATTAGGGGTACGATCGGACCGGTTTTTGCGGATTTTTGACTATAGAAAAAACCGATCCGATTTTTCAGTAATAAACACCTTAATTAGTAAGGTAACTAACAAAACTAACATGATAAATTAAACAAAATTAGTAAAGTAATAAACACCTTAATTAGTAAGGTAACTAACAACTAAACATAACTAAAAAATAAAATATGATATTACCTGTTATAGACTGAGGTCGAACGGGTAGGGAGACGAAATAGAAAGATGGAGGCGGAAGAGACTCCGAAAGGGTTTGTAGCTTTGTTTGTGGTCAATCTGATTTATGAGGCTGACTGAGTGTTATATGAGAACCACATAGGGTTTATAGTTGGGCTGGGTTTATAGTTAGGCTGGGTTAGGGCAACACTATATAACAGATCAGGCTGCGCTATAATTTAATACAGCGGATCGGATCGGTTAAATCCGCCGGTTCGTGTATAACAAGACCGATCCGATCCGATCCGATCGGTTTTTTAAAAAATTAAAACCGCATCCGATCCGATCGGTTTTAAAACCGAAAAAAACCGCCGGTCTTGGATCGATTCGGTCCCGGTTCGGTTTAAATCCATATCCAATCGTACCCCTAGCAGGTATTATTTGCCGGAACAACATCGGCGGAGTTACACGTGCCTCATTAACTCGGGATTGGCTCTGTAACCATGTTAACAGTCTATGGGGTTCCACTCTAAAACCAATTGGCAATAGAGGGAGTAATCCAAGATCTTATATATTGACCCGAGATGACACCGACTTCCGATGTGGGATGTCCATCTTAACAATCCGTCAACCATATATGCATCTTTTACAGAGACCCTAGTGGTTCATCAACTATCAAGGCTTTTAAATTAGAGATTTATACAACACATCATATATTATCAGCGAACTTCTTTCTCAAAGGTGAAAGCAAGCCTTTGGCTCTCCCTTCGACTTCAGGTTGAGAACGAATATATTGTCCTGACCGGACTGCATACAACACTTTTTGCAATCCACCGGTGGGCGGTGTATGAATAATATGTTTTAACACCCTGCTTATAATTTATGGAGCATCAAAATATGGAAATATGAAACTTATATTGATATTTTATCAAGTCAAGGTAACTGTGGAAATAAAATGCGGTAGAAATAGTTAAGACAGTTTTTCCCCGTCAAAGTTCCAGTTTACCCTTCATTGCTTCTTTCAACAGATTTCTTTGGCCTTTTCCATATTCAACCAAAAGTCTGAGTGAGATAAGTAGGCGGATATAAGCAACTTCATCACATGATTGTGATAGCAAATTCTTCAGAGTGTCAATGAAAGGCCAATTAAAGAGGTGGTTGTCCAAGTATGGAAACCAAAAACAGAACTGAGATCTGAGATCAATTCAAAAAGTGAAGAGGTGTACCCCTTGTCATTCCTTGGAGTGCCACAAACAATGGAAGAAGCTGCATTTGCTAAAACAGCTGTTTTCCTTTCTGTCAGGGCAGCTTCGATAATGTCCATTAGCTGCTTGAAAAGTCCACCTTCAACCATTTCCTTGATTCAAACGTCGTTTATAGCAATTTCGCAGTTGAATTTCCTTGAGTCTTGAAACTAAGAGCAATGGAATGGCCCTGTTAGGACGGTAGAATTGTCAATTTGGTGATAAAAAACAATAATTTTCACAGATAAGATGGGAAAATTAATGGTATACTTACTTGACATACAAGTCAGCTAGACTAGATGGAGTAGCCCAAGATGTTATATATTCACCCGGGAGGACATCGATTTCCGATGTGGGTGCATCTTAACACTCCCCCTCACGTGTAACCCAATTATCGGCAAAATTTGCCTCGCCAGTATTAATTGCCGGAAGAACATCGGCGGGGTTACACGTGCCTCATTAACTCGGGCTTTGCTCTGATACCATGTTAAGAGTCTATGGGGTTCCACTCCAAAACCAATTGGCAATAGAGGGAGTAGCCCAAGATCATATATATTGACCCGGGAGGACACCGACTTTCGATGTGGAATGTGCATCTTAACACTCGGTCACCGATATATGCATCTTTTACAGATTTTGTTTGGATCCTCGTGATGCATGCATTAATGGTGCTTGTTGTCGACGGCCAGGCCGCTAAATGATCAAAGAGCCACGAATTCTCACTAGTCGGATTACCATCAAAGCAAGTGTACAGCATCATGTCTCATACATCATTTGTCTCTTTGTAACGGATAAGATTATTTCTTGTTAATCGTCATCATGACGGATAAGATTTACACAAGTGGGCATTGGCGTATAAATAGCAAACTAAGCCCAACATGAGACAAACAGAAGAAGAAAAAACCTTTCCCTCCTTCTCGCCACTCCTTTCCAAAAATTTGCACCCACCTTGTTCAAGAAACCTCCATAATAAAAATCTATGATCTCTCTTCAAGCTTCAGTTTCTTCTTCATTCGAGAGGGAAACAAGTAGTTTGAATCGTCGTAGATGATAGCCGAGAAGATGATAACCGAGAAGATTCTGTGTTGAATGGAAATAGAATGCGGTAGAAATAGTCAAGACAGTTTTTCCCCCTCAAAGTTCCATTTTAGCCTTCACTGCTTCTTTCAACAGATTTCTTTCGCATTTTCCATGTTCAACCAAAATTCTGAGTGAGATAAGTAGGTGGAATAAGCAGCTTCATCACATGATTGTGATAGCAAATTCTTCAGAGTGTCAATGAAATGCCAATTAAAGAGGTGGTTGTCCAAGTACAGAAACCTAAAATAGAACTGAAGTCTGAGATCAATTCAAAAAGTAAAGAGGTGTACCCCTTGTCATTCCTTGGAGTGCCACAAACAATGGAAGAAACAACATCTACTAAAATAGTTGTTTTCCTTTCTGTTAGGGCAGCTTCGATACTGTCCATTAGCTGCTTGAGAAGTCCAACTTCAACCATTTCCTTGGTTCCAACGTCGTTTATAGCAATTTCACAGTTGAATTTGCAGACTTTGGGAACATACATATCCTCTTTGAGAAGACTTTTGAGCCTTGAAACTAAGGACAATCGAATGGCCCTGTTGGAACGGTAGAATTGTCAAGTTGGTGATAAAAAAACAATAATTTTCACAGATAAGATGGGAAAATTAATAGTATACTTACTTGACATACAAGTCAGCTAGACTAGATGGAGTAGCCCAAGATGTTATATATTCACCCGGGAGGACATCGACTTCTGATGTGGGTGTATCTTAACACTCCCCCTCCCGTGTAACCCAATTATCGGCAAAATTAGCCTCACCAGTATTAATTGCCGGAAGAACATCGGCGGGGTTACACGTGCCTCATTAACTCGGGCTTTGCTCTGATACCATGTTAAGAGTCTATGTGTAATATTACGACCCTAAAGTAAGAAATAGATAAATGGACCGGGGCTTGATAGGGCTTAATCGATTTGGATTGGCGGACTTAAGTTGAATTGGGCATCCATTGGTTTAAATAAAAAGCTTGGGGTCAAAAATCAAAGGGAAATGTAGAGAAACTCTCCCCCAAACCTGCAACCAAGAACACCCTAATATTAAAATTGAGATTTATCCCTCGTTTCTCAACCGATTTTGCTCATTCAAGGTGCAAATCGAACCTTGAAACATCCTCCTATTATTTCCCTCTTCAATTCAAGGTAAAAATCGCGATTTTTGGTGCATTATAACTTGCGAATTTGGTAGTTGGAAAGTCACGATTTTTTCTTCCTCTCTTTGGCTCAAATCCATCACCAATCATTCCAATGGTTTCTTAGCATCATCATTTTCACGAATTCCTCTTCGATTCAAGGTGTAATTCGAACCATAAGCTTGTCATTTTAATTTCGTGGGTTTATGAAGTTTTATAGAAATGGGTACTTTTAATGGTTAATTGAGATGTTGAGGCATGTAATTAGCATCTTATATATATGGTGTGATGTTTAGAACATGATATTGGATATAGAAGTCAAGTTTTAGAAAACCCATTTCGCGACTTTAATTTTGAGGTTTGTATGATTTGGGGTTTTAGATGTTGAAATGTTGATGGTTTGGAATAAGTTTGGGTTATGGCAAGATGATTATGTGGATGGAGCCTTCATTAATTCGAATTGTTGGGAATTGATGTTTTTTGGGACTTTAGGAGTGGATTATGGTTGTTAACGATTAGAACTAGGATAATTTTTTTTTGATAATTCAAATAATACACCAGTTTATACATATTAAACAAACCTAAAGAACTGAAAGACAACTCCAACACACGGAGCATGACAGAAACATACATATGATACATAATTATAACTGAAAATAAATAAAAGCGATATCCGAGGTTTGGGGAGCCTCCACGATGAAAGATGTAAGCGTCCTGTAGATCCATAAACCCCAAGCATGACTCCTAACAACGTATATTAATTCATGGTCAAAATCATTTTGTTTCTTTGAAAAGATATAAAGCAGAAATAGAACATGATGGATTTGAAAAAGAGGACAAACGGATATATAATATTGACATGAGCAGAAGAGAAGCTCAAGCTTCTTTTGGTCAATGTCATTGGTAGGGATTTCTTTTATGTCGATGACGAATCGACTAATTAAGATATTAAGTAACCAAATGGAAGTAAGATTTTGACATGAGCAGAAGAGAAGCTCCAGGCTCTCTTGGTCAATGTCAGAAGTGGATATTTGTATGATGTCGATAGCGAATCGACGAAATAGGGAATCCTTAAAAGGAAATCTAATAAGGAAAAAATCCATCGAAATTCTATTTCCTTATTTATACGATTCAAAGATACAATAATGATCATGATATGAATTAATATTTGAAGTGGAATGAGAAAAACTGTAAGGGTGATCATACTTACTACGAGTCCCTGAAGTACCTTTGCCTTTGGAATTGAGAGGATTGAAATCTAGTTGGAGTTGCGTAATTCGATAGCTTGTCCTTTGGTTCTCGTCATGTTCATCATTGTCGTTTTCTCCTTTGAACGTAGCACCCCAAAATGTATATGTACCCAAGAGCAACTGAAGTGGGAGAAAAGCCATTCCTTGGTTCGTGAACACTGAGGGCTTCCCGGAATCTATTGTTATAACGAGAGGAGCCCCGCCATTGAATCCTATCCACCCCATCCACAATAACCCTGCTTCTGCAATTTTTAACATGATATTGTTTGAAGGAGACCTCGCTCTACCACTATTCGTTCTTTGTCCAATCCAATAAGCAGGTTTGAACACAAAGATTCCGCGAGGAAAGTGTGTAACATAGCCACCGGAATAGTCAATAATGTCCCAATGAAAAAAGGAAGCCTCCACCCCAAAGACTATAAGAGACAAAGAGCAACCGAAGTGGGACAAAAGGCATCCATACTCTGATATTTATCCTCTTAAGAACAAACCCAACTACCTCAAATTCGAAAGGGTGTATCAACAAAAACACTCTCCATGTTCCTTGTGTCCATGTAACATCTCGCACCTGATAAGCTTTCTTCGAGTTCCGTTCTAATCCAAGATTAAAAGGAAAACCCCTAACAATTGCCCTCTGTATAGATCTAATTTCCGTTCTATTCCTGGGTCAAATGGAAAATTCCATTCAAATGCCCTTTCGATAAATTTCATCTGACGAGTGGTTATTCCACACTTGATAGATTTACTCCTAATTGCGTTCTCGTAAGCCTTATGGTTCAAATATAGAGTAGCCTGGTATGAGTGCTGAAATCGACCATTTTTTCCAGACGATGATACATATAACAGGCTCTTAGAGATATAGGTAGATAAACTCTCACTATATCCGTGTCCGCTTTTGCTATAGAGCATTGAGAGAGATCATTTGAGGAATTGGCAAGGTAACTATAATCAAACTCTAATGTGTTTGCCAATTTTTCATTATTTTTCTCCTCAAAAACATGTTCAAGCAAGTGAGAACATGGAACTATCTCTTTATTGAAACAAAAGGACCTACTGTCTAGAACAACCATAACTCGTTCTTCCATTTTCTGTTTTTTTTTCTTTAGGGCAAGCAAAAGCTTCTAATTGTGAGTGACAATTGGATTCTAAATAATCCCTTTTACGTTTTTTCAGGGATTTTGTGAAACCATCAACAACTTCGACATTTTCAGAGTGGCATGCAGAATTATGCACAATATCAATAGAAATAAGTGAATCTATTTCCATCATATCAATTGGAACATCCTTATTCCAAAACTCTGAAATACTATTATATGAAGCAACATGTTGAGTATCATCATGGAGATTAGGCTTATCTAACCTTTTTTCAGCTCCAATTTGTTGTTGTTGTTCAAACGAAGTTAGGCGATTTTGGCTTCCGATTGTGGTCGAAATTGAAAAACTGTTCTTCGGTTCTCCCGCATAAAAGTTTGTATGCCTGTTTCGAGGTCTAGGATTAACAAAAGTGGTGTTTTTGGGAGTGATAGCATATTTGATTTTGAATTTTTGATGATTTTGGCTAATTTTTCGATGAGTTTTTGTGTTGATTTGGTGAAGATGTTGGTTCATGTCTATCTTGTTTGGGAGGCGGTTTGGAAACCCGTTTATCCCCCTGTTCTTTTATTGAGTGACAACTTTTTCCATCAAAAAAAAATCGGCGAACTAGGATAAATGATGTCATTAGATGTGATTGAGAATCAAAAACAGTTATGGGATTAATTTGAGGCTGGAACATGATGGTCAGGGTACTTGTGGGGTTGAATTGTAATTATGTTAAAGTATTAGAGTTGAATTGTAATTATGTTGAAGTATTGGGGTTGAATTATAATTATGTTAAAGTATTAGAATTGAATTGTAATTAGAGTAAATATCGAACTAAGAACTTATGATGTTGGATTTGATATTTGAGTGATATAACTTGAGGATGTAGATTAGCTCTCGATGATAGTAGGTTGTTATATCATAGAATGATGTGTTAGAAGGGCTAAAATTGATTTGGGATAATGTTGTGGGCTAAAATATAAGGATAAGAAAGTATAGGATGTTTGACTTTATAATTGGGTTCTAAGTTGAATTATGGATTAGTTGGAAGTTAGGTTGAATAATTGAGTTTGGGGCATAAATATGAGTTTATAAAGTTTGGGGGCTTAAATGCAATTTTAGTAGAATATACAGTTAGGGGCGTAATTGAGGAGTTTGAAGGGTTAGTAGTCAAGTTTGGGGCCTAAGTTGAGGTTTATGTTATGTTGGGGTCAAAGTGTAATAAGTATTAAAATTGGGGCAGAATTGTAACTAAGTATAATTAAGAGGTAAAAGTGCAATTCCACTAAAATTAAGGGCGTAAATCCTGGAATGAGATAAGGAGTGGCTTGATTGGATATAAAAGTTGATTTGGGAATTATTTAGAGTTGACTTCGAGTTTGACCAAATAGTAAGTTTGACCAAATAGTGATTTTGACCATAGAGTTGCTTTGACTTGCATTGATGGAGACGATAATTAAGGTATTGATTCAGGTTTCAAGAAGTGAGAAGTTCAGGGGTAAAATGGTAATTTGGTGCCAGGGCAAAATAGTCATTTTCCGCCTAAGGGCGAAATCGTCATTTTTTCCAAGTTTGAACTAAAAACCTTATATGATTTAATCAAGGATAAAACATTATATTAAGTGGGATGTGATGTATTTGAGTAGTGGTTGACCTGAAATATTTGATATATAGGTCATACTGTGTGATACGATTCAAAATCGAGACTTAGGAGTTGTTGTGCTTGAGGTGAGTTCTTACTCACGTGTTTTTATCTGCTCGTATATGTGTTGTGTGGTAGTGATGATAATTATCGTTTGCATATGATAACATGTTGAGCATTGGGCATGAGTAAGGCTTATTAGTGTTGACCTGAGGGTCGTTGATGGTGATATGTTTTGTGTGCGTTGTCCTGATCCGGCAACATAGGATTGATGGGACGCCATGATTGTGATGGGGCCATATATGGTGTACAGGGGTTGTGTGATGGTATGATGTGTGGTTGATGATGTATGTGATGATGATATCGGTTGGACTCCCTACAGGTTGAGCTAGGTAGAGTACTGTACATTGCGAAAGTCCAGATTCGGCACCTACTTTATCATGGCAATATCCTGCCATCACCCGCATCACCTCAGTGACCGGCACCTAATCTAACATGGCAATATCCCGCCATCGCCCGCATCACATCAGTGACAGGCACCTAATCTGACATGGCAATATCTCGCCATCGCCCGCATCACCTCAGTGACCGGCACCTAATCTAACATGGCAATATTCCGCCATCACCCGCATCACCTCAGTGACCGGCACCTAATCTAACATGGCAATATCCCGCCATCACCCGCATCACCTCGGTTACCGGCACCTAATCTAACATGCCAATATCCCGCCATCACCCGCATCACCTCAGTGATCGGCACCTAATCTAACCCCACGTTGCCGGATCATGACAACAGACTGTCCCAACACATCAACTAACTCACATATAAATCAACAACCCTTAGACCCATATCTTAGCTCATTTCCATATTCATTTAGCACCAACAATCATAACATGTTACAATTACCACACATAGCACATGCACTTACACAAACACATGTATAGGAAAATAGGCAAACATGAGTAAGCACTCACCTCAAGCGGTAGCAAGCAAGCTATCTCCCGAGTCTAAGCAGATATCAATCAAGTCTGAGGATCTAGTATAAACATACAATCTATCATCATAAAATCGCATTTACCAATCATCGTAAAATCACCTTTCAATGTCATCATAAAATCACCTTAAATATATCTAATTTCAACCCTCAACAATCAACAATCCAACTTATACCCTGATCCTAAATGTCATATACCTCTATCATTTCTTATCCTTACATTTTTAACCAATAACTTTCTTATAATCCATACTTAAACCATTCGAACACATCATAACATGAAATAATAATTCCTTATAATAAATAATTATCCTATATCCTCAATTCATCCCATTCAAACACTCCGCAGTCAACATCTTAAGGCCTAGTTCAAAACATGCTCAATTTAGTCTGAAACTTCACCATAATTACAACTAAGCCCCAACACTTCCATATAATCACAATTCAACCCCATTACTACCCCTAGTCAACATAGTCGAACACCATCATGTCCCTAAGGGGCTGTTCCGAATTATATCCAAGCTTACATTCATCGATTGTCCTAATTCTAATCATAAAATCCACATAGTGTATTTATATCATAAAGGCCAATAATTTTAACTTCAATTTAGGTTTCAAGATTCAATTTTACGTGAAATATTATATTCCAAACATCATACAACATATTTTAGATGATAATTATACATATTATCATATAAAACAACAATTAAACATGATGATTCAATATATAAAAGTCGTGCGCTCCATATTAATTCCAATTGCAAAACCATAGATGAAATCATACCTTAAGTGAAGGAATTAGCTTAATGATCAAGATTAATGAAGAGATGTTTGATTTGATCCAACATTTAAGGGAAAAAACCAAAGGAAAAATAAAAAGGTTTTCCCACAAGTCTTGGGCTTATATAGTGTTCATATGGGCTTGGCTCGAAAAGGCTCAAATAAAACAGACTAACAAGCTCTTAACGGTCTTATTAAAACAAACCGGTTAATTATTTTATTTATACATATTTTATATAAATCTTATCTCAATTTTAAATATTTAATTTTTATAATCTAGGCCATAACATTGCACTTTTTGATGGGGAAAGGGGGTAGCAAGAAAATTTTAGAATATTTTTTAAAAATTTTAGAGAAAAGTTTTAAAAAAGGTTAATTTTTTTAAATAAAAAGTTACAAAGAAAGTTTTAAAACAAGTTCAAAAAATAGTAAAAAAAAAAGGTTTAAAAAGTCTTAAAAAAATTAAATAAAAGTTAAAAATTTGTTTTAAAAAAGTTTTGAAAAATAGTAAAAAACACTCTTAAAAGTTTTTTTTCAAAAAAGTTAAAACAATAGATGTAAGAAAAACTTTTTAAAAAATTCTTAAAAAAAGTTTAAAAAAACTAGTAGGGGGTATTTTTAGCAAAGTTTTTCATGGGTAATGCTAAATACGGTACATTTAAATACAGTACTCCATATTAATTTACTAAAATACCCGTTTAAATTGATGAGAACAAAAGTTTCAAATCATTTATCAAATTTCCGTTCTCTCTAAACTTTCAATCTATTAAAAAGCCTCTCTAGAACACCAACCATATTTTAGATCTGGAATGGATAACTCAAAGCTCAAGCAATCATCATCTACTCATCAACCACCACAATTTCGTGCGAATATAAACATCACGCGTATTTTATACTTCGATATTTAAATAGTGGATTTGATTCAAATCAAAAGTTTGTGTCTACTAAAGCTATAAATTTTGTTAATTTTGACTTTCGATTTTCAAACTAACAATCTTTCTTGTATGGAGGGAGTATTTGATACTATTTCTGCTAATAAAGATATGACCTTTTTGCTCTCTCCTTTATTTTTATTTATTTTGTTATTGGTTTGTGTTCATTTGTTCTTGTAATCATATTTGATTAATTAGTATTTGTTGTCTTGAATTAGTTAAAGATTTAATGAATACAAACGTTTTTGTTTGAATATGAACACATGTTATATTGATTATGTAAAAAAGTTTGAACTTTTTCGGTTTCTGCAATGTGCCCATTACTTAGTTGTAAATTGTGTATGGAATTACCTTTAATTGGGAGATTTTATGATAAAGCTCTTGTCGTGTTCGTGAAACAATCATCATCTACTCATTAATGGAATTGGTGATCAAGGAGAAGAAATTAACAGTTTCATATAATTTTTGTAGAGAGAAAAAAGAGACCCACACTTCTAGAGAGGGAGTGATATATTGCAAATGAATTAAAAATTTTTGATACTGAAATTTTGCAAGGGTAAATTTGGGAATAAGAGTTGGGTACTGTATATAGGTACCGTATATAGCATTTGCGTTTTTCATTAAGGGCAAAATAGACAACTTATGGGGGAAAGGCCGAAAGGGTAGTCCTAGCAAAGAAATTAGGAAGGGAGTAGAAGTTAAAAAAAAATTGAAAAAGGGGTATTCTTCCAATTTTCTCAAATGAAACATATTGAAACATTTGTGATCGAATAGTGACAAGAGAAACATGTGTGAACGTGTGGAAAATTGAAATGAACATGTGGAATCATCATGAGAATGCAATGCAATTACAGTGATGATTTCACATGTTTGGTTCAACTTTAACTAATATGAATTTAAATCTGAACGTGTGAAGTCATCACAAGTTTCCATTTCTCATGATACTTTCATCCGTTGAAAAAGGGTAAAATGAGCAAAATCTCATGTCTTGGAAATAAATGCCTTGGAAATAGGTTTTGCCGTGATTAGTAATGCCGTTAAGCCTATACTCTATACTCGGTCTTTAACCATATTTTAAAGTGGTACAACAAACCTTGTGATGATTAACTATTAATAAACAAAAAAATATAATGAACCGGAGATGTGTATAGTGTTTTCCCGATGAAGGCTTGAAGGCCATCGAAACAGAAAATATTAGATACTTTCAGAGATCTTTGAGGCATTAATCCGTTAAACAATGTATTTTATTCGTCAAGTTGCTATATTTGAATATTTTTTTAGCTGTTTGTTGAAGTGGTACTGCATCAGTACTACTACTTTGCTAAGAAAGGCAAATTAGGTAGATTTTGTTCGAATCACATCGAAGACTTACAAAATCTTGAGCCAAACTCAATGGAAATCAAGAAATGGTTCTTCAGCTCTATTCCCTATCTCCTATGTTAATTTTATATTTTAACAAGACTGTCGAAATTCTATTACCTTAGAACTACCATATTTGTAAGATCGTGTTTTGTCGTAAGTGGTTTCAACTGTTTTGGTGTTTAACCAATAAAGAGTAGAGTTTTAAGAAACTCTGTAATCAGTAATTCCAGCCTAGCTTGTTCGGAAAGCGTGGGTTGGAGTCTCGTGTTGGAGTGGTAAACATTGCGTAGGAATTCTGTAGACTGTACCCTCCTTAACTTGTTGATTCTCGTACTAGTGGACGCTATAGATTACGATTGGTGGGAAATGGCGGTTGCAGTGGTCTTTCTGGTTTCCTTGTTCGTCGTGCTCCCACTCGTTTTGTTGGTCTTTCTTTTCCTCATTGTCCGTCCACGTCCAGCTCAAGTCGCGATTAACAATCGCCATGTGTTCATCACAGGTGGATCAAGCGGTATAGGCTTGGCATTGGCTCAACAAGCTGCTTCACAAGGTGCACGAGTGTCTATCTTGGCGAGAAGTCTTATCACGCTCGAACAAGCCAAACAATCCATTAAGCTGGTTAGTGGAGTTGAAGTAGCAATATACAGTGCTGATGTTAGAGATTTTGATGCTGTTAAGAATGCCGTTGACCAGGCTGGACCCATTGATGTATTGATTTGTAGTCATGGGGTGTTTGTTGCTCAAGAGCTTGAGAAAAGCTCATTAGATGATTTTAGATACATAATTGATATTAACTTGAAGGGAACTTTTCATGTGATCAAAGCAGCTTTGCCGAATATGAAGACTCGCACAGTCAAGGGATCTCGTTCAATTGCGATAATTTCGTCCCAGGCTGGTCTGGTATGTAGACACAGTTCCGATTCAATTAGTGCTTATATGGCTTTGTGTTGAATTTAAGATTATTAAATAAATGGTTAAATTGTCTTGGAATCAATCAAGCTTGTCTTGTAGATATCTATTTGAGTCAAAAGAACTGCATTTATCAACATCATATCTTTCTTACAATATAGAGAATTGCTGTTTATCTTTCTTTTAGGTTGGTATATATGGCTATTCTGCTTATTCGGCTAGTAAGTTCGGAATCCGGGGCATGGCTGAATCATTGCAACAAGAGGTGATTGGATATGGCATTCATGTATCTCTCGTTTTCCCTTCAGACACTGATACTCCCGGGATGGCAATAGGTTTGGAATATAGTTTTTAACACTGGTTCTGTCACATGATTATTGTCTTCCCTATGTGTATTTCTGTTTAGTTGCTTATGAACTAGAGTAATTGATTTCAAATTCTCTATTTATTATTATGTCCCAAAGAAAACATGCTATTATGCTCCGGCTATTCATATGCATTTTTTCATTGTTGTTTAAAGGCGTATTCTAGTGTTCGCGTAAGTTATAACCATGGCAGAATCACTTATGAGACAGCTTAGAGGCTTAGACTCGTAATTTCCTTTATGGTGCATAAGAGATGTGGTGATGACTTCCTACCTTCACCAATATTTAACTTCCCCCGTCTTCTATTTCTATTACAATAAGCTTACCCTTTACCATGCTATCGTACTGTTGCAGAAAGCAAAAGGAGGCCAGAGATTACCAGCATTATAGCCGCTTCCTCAGGTGCCATGAAAGCTGATGACGTTGCGAAAATATCTTTACATGGGATTAGATCTGGTAGATTTTTAGTCCCTTGCAACCTTGCGGCATTTGCTATCTGTATAGTTACTGCCGGAATGTCTCCTCAGAGATCAGGGGTAAAGGCTTTGATTGAGGTCGCCTGTGCTGGCTTAACAAGAATCGCAGCTTTGTATTTCCAGTGGAACTGGTATGAAAGAATCGAAAAATGGGTTGCGCAGAAGAAGCAGTGAGCCAGTGACTAGTAAGTTGGATATTTGACAGGCTTTCCTTTTCAAGATCAATAAAATGAATGTTTAATGAGACTATATTCTATATCAGAGACGAATAACCACAAGTATCCTAAAAGTTATTTTTCACCTATCATATGCTCGTTCGTTTACACAGTCGAAACTTGAATTTATATGTTTGAATCCACATAAAAATTATAATTTAAATGATTTAGTATGTAGGTTCAGTATTCACTCTTACGTCCTTCTTTACCAGACAAAGAAAACTAAAAATTGGCTTCATTTCATGAGAGATGCTTGATGATAGTTCATAGCTCGTTGTCATTAAATTCTTCTTTGTAATTCTCAGTATCAGATTCAGATAAAAGTTTCACTCTCTTAGAGTTTGGGGTGTATATGCTCTTAGTAATACTTCATTTACGCCATTTAGAACAAAGCAAACACTTAAGCAGCGATGTTTTATGATAGTTGAGTGAGAAAAGGAAGCTACTCGGGGCTTAGCATTAATTTAATTCATCTTAGTATCTATGCATTAGATGAACAAGAGCCATTTCAGATTTTTTTTTATTTAGTTTTACGCTAGCATCTATAACAGATCTCTCCCATGATCACTTTGCATTGCACGATGAGTATACTCATTCCCGATTGTTGCAGAACGTTTTTATCCACGATGCATCTTCGACTGTTATATTGTTTCGACTGTTCTTTCCTGTCCCTAGTTACCTGTCACTATATTTCCTCACAGGTTGTAACAAGAAACGCTGAACTTTTGATTCGCCTTCCCTATGGTCTGTTCAAGGATTGATCTACCTAGGATCTCTGTCTACTCTCGACAGACGGTATCAGAGGCAAAGACATATCAGTAGCTTAATTTCTATATGGTTACAAGCACTCCTACTTCTTCCACTACTGTTGTCCGGATGCAGCAAAACTTATAAGATCTTTGTATGTTCGGCGTGTATGTTATTGTAAATTTGTAACGCCATCATCTGTGATAACAAAATTGTTGTAATCAAGCGATCATCATCACCATCTGTTTCGTGTTATGCAAATTGTAAACTTGAGGGCATTTGTTCAAGTAGGGATACTATATTGGTCATTATTAGTTGTAGTTTCAATGTGTTTATCGACTGTGTAAACAATGTTTCAGCTGGTTGTCCTATGAAACCAGATTTAGCGTAAGCGATGTAGAAACCTTATTATATGCCGCGCAACTACATAAATATAGTAGAGTTAATCGAATAGCCTAGTGGAAAAAGCTCTTGCTAGTGACCTGAAGGTCCTGGGTTCGAACTCACCTCGTCGCTAATTTTCAGGAACTACATAAAGGTAGTTAAGCGTTATAGACATAGTCACTAGTACAAAAAAGGACTTACACGGAACTCAAAAAAGGCCGTAGACAACACAAAAACGTAAATACAAAGACTGCAGTCTATGTGAAAAGGTCATGTCGTGCAGTCTAAGCACTCTTAGATGACGATTCATATTGAGCGCCTTCTGAGGTCTAATTATTTTTTCCATTATTTTTTAATTCGTTTTCTGCTGATCTTAGCCAGCGCCCAACTTCATTGAGTTCCGTCAAAGGTCTAATTTTTTTAAAATTTTATTTATTTATTTAATGTTTGTCTACCCTGTTTTTCAGGTTTCTAGAATAACTCATTAACGAAATAACATTCATATGCACCTACCCAAACTACCATAATTCACAATCAATTTAACAATCTAATCATACATTACAAAGCAATGTATCAAACACAACTATCAAGTGCGACTGTAAACAACTCAAGTAATCATCTAGCTCATTACGATATCCTTCAGAAACCTTTTATAGAAATAGCATACCATTCCTTCTAACCATTCTCAGAAGAAAAAAAAAAAGAATTTGGAGTGGGGTGTTTTTTGTTGTTGTGATGGTTAGGTGCCAATGGGTGGTGGTGGTGATGTAGGTGGTTGGTGGTTGAAAGTTGATGAGTGGCGGTTTTGTGGATTGAAGAAGTAAGGGGAGAGGGGCAGTTTAATCCTCTCTCTTTTTTCGTCAAACGATATCATACTGAAAGTACATTCTACTTGAATTGGAACTCGAATCCAGAATCACCAATATGAAGGCTGAGTCGATAACCACTAGACCAAGGCCACGAGTTCAGTTTAATCATAAAAGGGGTGTAAAAGTTAAAAGTGAGTCTTGACGAGTCTTAATTTGACTATTTTCTCCATTAACATGTACGATAGTCCATAAGCTCATATCTTCCTGGGCCGAGCCTATGTCCATCTTGCTATTTGGGCTTCATCCTCCTTTTCAAAACCGTAATTTTGGCCCACTCTCTCTCTAAATATCAACTTTCTCTCTCTCTCTCTCTCTCTCTCTCTCTACCATCATAAATCTACTTTTGAAAAATTGAACTCATTCAAACATCCACTCACTCAAACACCAAAAACAAGAGTCAAAATTCAAGGTATTATTTTTATTTTATTTTTAATTTTTTGTCAATGTTTTATCTTAAGCATTCTATGTTCATTTAATCACTTTTTTTTATTTATATAAGTAATGTATTTTGAATCATTTTTGTGCATTTACTATTGTTTTTTATTTATTTATCATTAGTTTGTATATTTGACTGATCGTTGACCTTTTCCTTAAGAACAAACAAGACTTTGTTGTGGATCTATATTATTTATTGCTTAAATACTGTGTTTTTGTGATTAGATGTTCATGTTCTGTATGTTTATAGATTTTTTTGAGGTTTATGTAAGGATTTGAAAATGCTGGTTGTGAGGTTTTTTGTTTAATCATTAATACTTTAGTTGCAAAATTAGATTAGCTCAAGAAATTATGTTGTGTTTATTAAAAAATATAGAGTTAAATTTTTATGAACTTAGTAATTACGTTTTAATGGTGAATAATGTAAAATAATACGGAGTATATTAATAGTTGGACTGATCAGAATGGTTAAATATGTCATAGATGTAAGGCTTTAGGCTTCATATTAGCGACTCTCCTTACCCCTCTAAGACTGAAGCCCCTTCAAAGGCATCGGGGCATCTTAATGTTAATGTATGTTCACCGTGAGATGCAAACAGACATGAGGTGTAAGTGGCGTTTGGATGTCCATTCAATTCGACTTCTTTTACCTATTATGATTGAAAGAATTGATTTGTGGTGATTCACAGCCAGGGCCTTAATTGTTGAAATGGAAAATTCAAGGATGGTTCACACGTTCTGTTGGACCTATTACTTGTTGAAAATACTCACAATGCCTGTATTTACATTTTGTTAGACATCTTGTCATTAATAAATTATTTCACTATATTGTGTGTCAAGCGCTACTGAATACATTGCTTAATTATGTATGGTATATTATGAGACGATAATGTTTCAGCGTAGATAATATTCTATTGGAGTACACGCCACTGATGTCAACTTAAATATCAACAGTTTTTGCAATGGACGCAGTAGAAACTCCTCCACATCAGCCGTTTTCGGTTAAACTGTGGCCACCAAGCCAGAGTACACGAACAATGCTTGTGGAAAGAATGGCCAACAATTTGTCCAATCCAACTGTTTTCACGCGAAAGTATGGCAGCCTAAGTAAAGATGAGGCAGGCAAAAATGCTAAGTGTATAGAAGAGACGGCCTTTATATCTGCAAATGAACACTATGATAAAGAACCTGATGGTGATGGTAGTTCGGCAGTTCAACTTTATGCCAAGGAATGCAGTAAACTTATTCTTGAAGTTCTTAAGAGGGGAGCAAACGTGGAGGAGAAAAATGGTGTAGTGGAGGAGAAGGATGGTGTTGTTTCAGTGCCTCATGATACTATCTTTGACATATCTAAAGGGAAGAGGGCATTCATTGAAGCTGAAGAAGCTGAGGAACTTCTTCAACCACTAAAGGACTTGGGAAATTCTTATTTCAAAATATGCTTCAGTAATAGAAGCTTCGGCGTAGGTGCAGCTCGTGTTGCAGAGCCAATCTTAGAATCCATCAAAGATCAGCTTAAGGAAGTTGATCTATCTGATTTTGTCGCGGGGAGGCCCGAAGTAGATGCTCTTGATGTCATGAACATATTTTCCGAGGCTCTAGAGGGTTCAGTTTTGAAGTCTCTGAATCTTTCTGACAATGCTTTGGGAGAGAAAGGTGTTAGAGCATTTGGAAAGCTTTTGAAATCACAGTCTAGCTTGGAAGAGCTATTTCTGATGAATAATGGGATCTCAGAGGAAGCTGCCAAAGCTGTTGCTGAGTTAGTTCCTTCAACAGATAACCTAAGGGTTCTTCAGTTTCACAATAATATGACTGGAGACGAAGGGGCTATAGCGATTGCTGAAATTGTAAGTCGTGCTCCATCATTGGAGGACTTCCGATGCTCCTCTACCAGAGTAGGCTCTGGAGGAGGAATTGCTTTGTCTGACGCAATTGGGATGTCTAGCAATTTGAGGAAACTTGATTTGCGTGATAACATGTTTGGTATTGACGTTGGTGTTTCTCTTAGCCGGGCACTGACCAGGCATCAAAATCTTACTGAGCTGTACTTGAGTTATCTGAACTTGGAAGATGAGGGCGCTATTGCAATTGCGAAGGCTCTGCAGGGATCGGCTCCTTCTCTGGAGATCTTGGAGATGGCTGGAAATGATATAACATCGGACGCTGCCTCTGCCCTTGCTGCTTGCATAGAAGCCATGTCATCTTTGACCAAGCTGAATTTGTCTGAGAATGAACTTAAAGATGATGGTGCAGTTCAGATCAGCAAGGTGCTGCAAGATGGCCATGACCAGTTGAAAGAAGTTGATTTCAGTGTCAACTCACTAAGACGGTCTGGGGCAAGGACATTGGCACAGTCAGTGGTGAATAAGGCTCAGTTCAAGTTACTAAGTCTAAATGGAAATTATATTTCAGATGAAGGTATTGATGAGTTGAACGAAATTTTCAAGAAGTCACCTGATTTGCTTGGGCCCTTGGATGAGAATGACCCTGATGGAGAGGATGATGATGATGACGACGACAACAAGGAATCTGGAGATGAGGATCACAATGAGTTAGAATCCAAACTCAAAAAACTTGATGTCAACCAAGACGATTAGAGAGATGCCTTGTTTAGCAGGTAAAACTTTCGGAAACTTCATACTAGATTTGGTTATTCGTCTATTTTTGAAGTCATGTGATGATTTGGGACTGCTCCATTTTGCAGATGTGTTGCTGACCCCAGCTTAGTCAGAGATTTCTTCCATCACTATTTTATACTTTGATGGCTGCTCTTATATCCAGTTTCTTACTCGATGCTCCCTTGATCAATTTATCGAGCAGTAAATTTAGGTTAATCTCTAGAGACATCTTTTAATAGAACAATATTTTACTTGTATCCATTCGAACAGGAACTTGGCCACCCGGCGTCTATGGGTTCCACATGTAATGTAGTATGCTCTATATTTACAACTTGTACTACTATGTTTGTGTACCAAACCTGTGCATCTAATTTCCTGCGTGTTACTTGTCCAGTGCCTATTATGGGATGCTAGATCCCTCTGCTTGATGATGGAAATTCGGTTATATGAAGAATAACATAATTTTAGTTAACTATTTTTAAGGAAGGATACCATATTGTAGTTCGGAAACAACTAAAGGTTGGATTAGATGCTACTAGGTTATTGTTCATCATCGTTTGTGTCTATATTGTTGGTGAATGTTTTTGAACTTTCTATTTATGTGATGTTATCCATGGCATTCATATAAATAGGTAGAGACCATGTTAACAATTGGAGGACAAAACCAACACGATGAAATTCAATTTGTTCTTGAGTCAATTTTCTCAGTCTTTATTGGCTCGAAGCTCTTTATTTTTGATTGAGTATCCGTTCCCCCCTTCCTGCTAGGATTGGAAATCCTGTTTGGACATATATTTATTCACTCAAATGATTGTGTCCACTTTTTAGACAAAACATGCCAATGTTAGTTGAGAATGGGCAGTTGGGCACACCAAATTGGAAGGGATTATATGTATTTATAGAGGAAGTCAATCATTTGTGGTACACAAGTACAATATCTTAAGTAAGGATGTTCTAAACTTTTCCACCTATATCAGAGACTCCTTGATCAAACGAATTATAAATTGAAGGATGTGTCTTGATAACAACGTTACAAGGAAAATGAGCAACGGGACATGAAATCAGAATCAACCATAACAATATTTCAACAAAGTATCACCTCACATTCATTTCAACCCACGACGTCAAGATGTCCACATCATTATTTCAAAAATCATACACAACTTTAACAATAAACTTCACTTCCTTACAAAATGAACTATTCTACTAATCAAATCTTTGGCTTTTCCATTGGTATTAGAATCAATTTCATAAATATGAAAACAATGACCTTCTCCTTCAACATCAACCAATTCAATCTCACCATTCCATCCACTTTTCTTCACAAACTCAACATAATAAATACCTCTTCCTCTAAATTCATCCTTCTCACCAGTACAAACAAGTATCTTGGAACATGCCAACCCATCAAATGATGGAGCTCCATCAACAAATGGGTTGAACAATGGGCAATCAACACCACCTGGAGCTGTTGGATAAACAAAATCCCACCATTTCTTTGATATACTCTTCTCATATGTTTCAACTGACTCTGTCTTAATTGGCTTTGACCCATAAAAATATGGAAATGATAATATTGCCCCAAATATTTTCACACCACCATGCAAATGCTCTGTTCCAGCTTTCAAGGATAGGTTATGAACTATAGTACCTCCAGCACTATCTCCACCTATAAACAATCGGCTGAAATCGCCATGTTTGATCAACCATGGCTCTTTTTCTTCGCCTTCGATAAGGTCTTCAACTGCATGAGAAGCGACCCATTGAAGGGCAGTCCAAGAATCATCGAAAGCTGCAGGCAGAAGATGCTCAGGAGCTAACCTGCAATGACGGAATCATAATTGTTACATAAAACGATAAGAAATTATATAGCATAACCAAATCGACTTTTTAATGGTACGTACTCTACATTAAATTATTAAATAAAACATTGTACAATAAATGTTGAGCAACATTTTCAATACTTTTGAATTATACTCCCTCCGTTTCTTTTTATTTGATTGTTTGAAGCTTTTTTTCTTGTTTCAAAATATTTGATCGTTTACAATTTCAATGCAACTTTTTACAATTCTAATGCACCTTTTTACAATTCCAATACAACTTTTTACAATTCCAATGCACCTTTTTACAATCCCAATGTACTTTTTCACAATCTCTTAATAAAGTACTTTTTCCCCAAACAATCAAATAAAAAGAAACGGAGGGAGTATCAATTATCAAATGTAAAAAATATTAAATTGTGATTTGTGAGGCAATAGTACTTTTTTTTCCTTTTTCTTTAAATTAGTGATGAGGTGAGTTTCGAACCCAGGATCTTCTGGTCACTAGCAAAAGCCTTTTCTACTAGGCGGTTCGATTAACTCAGATTTTGAATTTTTTTAAAGGTCTTTTCTATTGTAGATGTTTTTATTGGATATACCAGCCACCAAGAACCGATGCGGCATCCACCCACTAAATTATCGGAACGCTACCCGTCCAAAAAATACATCCGATATGATTATCAATCCGGATAGAGTAAGACCAATAAACTATCGGTCCTTTTTCTGTAAGAGTGCATACCCGAACTGGAGCGGACTGGTAGCATCACTAGGTCTGCCCATCTAAGGGTGGTGAAAGAATTGTTACATTAATATAAACAAATCATAAAAATTTAAAGGGCAAATAAAACACTATTTTCTCAAATAAGTGTTCATCAGCCGATGGCTCAATAGCCTAGTGGCATCCGCCTCAACTTCTCATGCAAAAGGTCATGAGTTCGAAGTTTGTTGGAGATAAATTCGTCTTATATTATACTCTAACCCTCTATTAATTAGAAATTTCTGTATTCGTTTATAATAATATTGTATTCATAATTCATCGCTAATTTACAAAAACCTCCCCTAACCAGCTAACCTGTATTCAACCGAAACAGCAAGGCAATTAGCTTGTGAAGCCAAAGTGTTGAGGTAACGATGATGTTCTTTCCCAAAAGCAGATCCAAGACAGAAAGCACCAGCATGGTAATAAACAAATATTGGTAATAAAAACTTAGAAGATTCAGGGGAGTTGATGATATTGGGTAGGTATAATCTTGCTGAAACTTGGGGTGAAATGGTTATGTCTTTTGAGGAGACACCAGTTGTAGGGTCCTCAGATGGGTCAACATGTAGGGTACCCCAAAAACGTTCAACTTTACCATCTTTGTATACTCTAATTACTGGTGGAATATCAAAAGCTATATTATCGTTTGTGGTTGTGGAGGAAGAAGCCATTTCTGTGTTGCTTTGCTTGTTTTGCTTTAATTGTATGTAGACTGTAGTGAATGTGTGATGGAAATTATAGGGGAAGTTTGATTTCATTTGACGTTTCTAAAATTAGTATATTATCCAGTTATCCTCATCTTTTTGGATCTACAAAGATTTAGAGCACTCAGATCAGCTCCCTCATATTTTCTTCTATAATTCACTCGTAACCGCTATTTTCTTATTTTTGGCACTACCATTTTATGTTTTTGCTTTAGCAGCTTCCCTATTATTCACCAAACATTAAAACTAATATTTCAAATATATAAATATTTTTAAAATTTTATAAACTATATCTTCTAAAGCGCGTATGTGACTCAAATAACTTACGAATAAATTGTAAATTTTCTCATAAGATGTCAATAAATTTTTGTAAGGTAATTCTTTTATTTTAAATTTAAAAGTAATTTTTAATCTATTTTGTAGTTCAATAACTTCAATACTATTACTTACTTGAAAACACAACTTGCCTTTACACCTTTGAATAAAAAATAAATTGATTTAATTGAAATCATTAGCAACGAAAATGGCGGCAGAATTTTGGAGAGATCGAAAATAGAGGAAAGTGAGCAGATTCTTTGAGGGAAGAAGAGAAAATTGTGGTAACTGCAATATTGGCACTGGTGAATATTTGTACCATTCATTGGTGTGTGAAAAAAAAATTGTGGGCCCAAGTTATTTTAGGGGAGCTGATGTAGCACTATTTTTTTGTATTTTTAGTTTTTCAACCCCAAAAATAACTTTTGAGGGAGCTGATGTGAGTGCTCTTAGATCGTGGTCTGTTATACACATGAATCCAATCGCATATCCCGTGCCAACCTGTCAGTACTCTTAATTTGAGGATCTCAAACTATTTATCAATACACTGTTTAAATAGTATTCGTTAAGAAATGAAATAATTATTTTATCCCTCTATATGCAAATATAATGTCTCATAAAAATTTATTCAAAGATAAAATTGTCATTTAAATCGTGAAAATCACAGTTTAGGTGAGTGAGTTTTTTCTTATGTGATAACAAAAATCTGTTATTATGGTGATAACTCAATTGTCGACCGCTGGATCAGGGTGTTTTTGGCAGTTTTTCATCTTTTTTGTAATGTTTGACTAACAAAAGTCAAAATGTGACAATCTTTTAGGGACGGAGGGAGTATATAAGTATGAACTACACTAAAAACAAAATGAAATATAATGAAATCAATGCTATATATGTTAATAGATGATTAAAATTTTATGAAAAATATTTACATCATTTAATATTATTTGTAAGAATATCTAAAAGTTAGATCTAAAAGAAAATAAACAATTGTAATTATCTAAATATTAAAAGTGTGAGCTATATGTTATATATGTATATTAGCAAAAGCTTATGAGTTATTATTTTAATTTTTATATAAACTCTTTTTAAACAAATACCTTTAGTTCATATATGTCTAAGAAAAGTTGAAAACTTGAACTTGTGTTATGAAAAAAATTAATTTCGAAATACAAACATTTCGTTTCCATAATTTCAAATATTTGGAAACTTTGCGTATGTTTCGTAAGAAATCTGTAGAAATTTTAATATAATGTTTTTATATCGATATTAATTCATCACTTTTAATGATATATATATATGTATAATTATTTTATAAAATTTGGGGGCCCTCCAAAACGGGGTCTAGTGCGGTCGTGCTCCCCGCCATGGGTAAGGGTCAGCCCTGTGCTAAAGCAGTTGTTTTCCTTTCTGAGATGAATTTGCACACTTTGGCAACATACATATCTTCTTTGATAAGACTTTTGAGTCTTGAATCTAAGGACAATGGAATGGCCCTGTTGGGACCGTAGAATTGTCAAGTTTGTGATAAAAAAATAATAATTTTCACAGATATAATGAGAAAGTTAATAGGTATACTTATTTGACATTACATCGAAAACTTACAAAATCTTGAGCCAAACTCAATGGAAATCAAGAAATGGTTCTTCAGCTCTCTTCTTTATCTTCTGTGTTAATTTTATATTTTAACAGATAATTTGAAAAAAAATGTTATGCCATACATAATAAAAAATAATCGAAAATAGATGCATAGGTTGGTTTGGCAAGTTTTGATGAAACCAAACTAAACCCATTATATTTTGGGTTTTAAAAATTGAACTTATACCCAATTCACGTTACAAGAAAAAAGACTTGTTATTACTTCTAATTTTTTTTACTCCATCGCTCATGTAACAAATGCTCTCTTTTATTACCTTCTGTGTGACGTAACAAATATTTTATTTATTTTTTAATGGACAAAAATACTCCTCTATCAACAAAATGATATATCAAAATACTAAAATAACAAAAAAATAATGATAGTATTTCACTTAAGAAGTAGCTTAAGGTTATCAAAATTGTGTAAAGATGATTAACAAACAATTACAAATTCAAACTCCATAAGTAGAAAAACAAAAATTAAAATAAAACTATTAGAGTATTCGTAATATGGCTTTTTAACAGATGTTAACAACTGAGTTAATCGGATAGCCTAGTGAAAAAAGGCTCTCGCTTATGACCAAAAGGTCCTGGGTTCAATTCTCATATCATCGCTAAGTTTCAAAAAAAAAAAAAACAGATGTTAACAACTCAATCAAAGTATTATGGTTCTATGACAACTTTTTTGTTAACTATCTTTGCAATAAGTAAACAATAAGTGTAATTTTTTAAATATTCATTAATACTCCTTCCATTTTCTAAGTTATAATCCTATTAATATTTTCTTGACTTTTTTACTTTTCGGTCTACATTTGTTATGAACTTTTATCATTTTTAAAAGAATTCTCACCTTAAGGGGGCCCATCACTCCCAATCCTAGGACACGTGAAGAGGTAAAACGACGGATGTGCCTAAATAGGTCAGGGGCTTGAGGTTGCCTGTTTACCACTCGAAGACGAATTATGTCCCAAACCCAAGTCGTACGAAGATGGTAGGTTGTCATCTAAACACCCAAACAATTTATCAACTGAGCTATGTCCCGAGGCACACTTTTATCGTTCTTAGTAGGAAATCGCCACACTATTAGCCCCTAAGCCCTGCCTTAGAGTGCACGAAGGATATAAATGGAGGGATGTGCCTAACCTGAGTAGGGTATAGATCTTGTATGTTAATCACTTCATCAACACAAGAGTCGGTCTGTATATGGAAGTCGAACCCTCGTTGCATGAAGAGGCTATGCAACTCGTACTTATTAGCACTCTAGTTCTTTACCAGTTGAGTTATGCCCCGAGATACACCTTTATCGTTCTTGTTATTATTATATTCGTAGACACTAAATGCATATAAGTTCAATTTTGCATCCTTTTTTAGATGAGGGTATAAAAATAAAACGATAATGACTCTTAATAATTGTGTCTAAGTGTAGGATCTCAATTCACAAATGAAAAATAAACAGAGTATGTATATTTGATGTTGGGTCTGATTTCTTTTGGTGTAATAATCTAAACCTAAATTGGAACCAATTTTTTTCGACGGTTTTGATTACTCAACCGAAATCGGCCCAATAACCCAACTAATAGCAATAAATGATAATACTAATTAATTAATAAGTAATAATAATTAATAACTAATTAATTCAGAACTCATTATCATCATCTTCACACTTTTGGGCAATTAGTTTTAAGTTTTTTTCAAAGATGTGTAAATTATAAGGTCTTTGAATAACTTTTTCAATATAATTTCTTTTCCTTTTGTTTGATCTTGAAAAATTTGTGTATAAAATTTCAGTTTGTCTTCATTGTGATTAATTGTACTTATTTCATATAAAAGTAAAACGATAATGACTCTTAATTATTGTCTGAATGTAGGATCACAAGTGAAAAATAAAGAGAGTATTTATATTATAGGTTGGTTCTTGTTTCTTCAGGTGCAATAATCCAAATTCAAACTCGACCCAATTTTACGACGGTTTTGGTTACTCAACCCAACCCAATCCAACCCATTCAAGAAGCAAAATTTCATTGGAGCAACGGTCATAGAAGACCAAGCTGTTGATTTGGAGCAATCCCATAGTCAACCAAAATGAATGAGAAAAGTCATTTTGACTTTTGAATTCAAACACACTTATTATTGTAATAAGTGTGGTTTAATAGGGGGAGGTTACACTTTGTTTCAATGTGATTAAACACAAAGGAGGATAACATCTTTTTCTATTCAATATAGTATTAAGTGGTGAATAATTGAGAGGGAGGTTTTGTTTTGTGTTAATGCTATATAAACACCATCTGGTGACAAAACATAACAACAATCTTCTCATTATCATCTTTTCACATGTAAGACAATTGAAAAGAAAAATACTCTCTTCTCCTACCTCACTTGGCCGATAACACCAAGAGAAATAGTTCTCTTGGTTCATTCTTTGTGAAAACACTCTCAAGCTTGAGTTGCTTCGAAGCAAGGAAATCAACATTGCATTGGTGTGGATTAACTAGAGAGGGGAACGATTGTTGCTCTTCCACTGCACGCTCAAACACGCTTCAAAGGTATACACACCAACTCATAGTTAAATGTGATTTTAGAACATTGTATTCGATCGTTTAGTCGATTTTACAAAATTTGATATGTAAAACTCGTAATAAAACCCAACAGTCCCGACCGGACTGCATACAACAATTTTTGCAATCCACCGGTGGGTGATGTATGCGTAATATGTTTTAACACCCTACTTATAATTTATGGAGCATTAAAATATGGAAATATGGAACGTATATTGATATTTTTATCAAGTCAAGCTAACTGTGGAAATAGAATGCGGTAGAAATAGTCAACATAGTATAGTGTATAATGGAAATAGAATGTGATTAGTGAATATTTGTCATGTATTTTACGGGTATTTTGTGCGTCAATAGATATATATTTATGAGCTTTTATTGTCTAATTGACAATTATGTGATATTTCATTATTATAATATTTTATAGTAATATTTGATAAAGATGGGAGTTTTTTGGCAGATTGAAGGGAAAAAAGAAATCATTAAAAAGCCCGAAGACAATCAATGAAGATGGGCCTGAGCCTAAACTGACTAGGTTGATTCGACGTAATTCTATATATAGATGACAACCTTCATTGCAGAACCAGACAGAAGATTATAGAGGCTGAGGCCTAAAGGCCAATTCTTCTCAACAACAACATCGTCCTCATATGCGCTTTGGAGTGGTTTCTTCTTGTCTTATTTTATTTATATTTTTAGTTATGTTTTAATTCAAAAACCTTGCTGGGATTTGATGTAGTCATATACTCTTGAATGCTTTATATTTGTTTATTTTTATTTTCAGTTACTATAATACTTGTATTATTCACTCTTCATAATTATATCTGAATGTTATGTTTAAGCCACTATCAGAATGAAAAAAACATAATAGATCTCTTGAATAATTTATTAGGGAGTTGTGATGCGGAAGTAAGAAATAACTTAATTGGTCTATATTATATTTCTTTGCGCTTCAGGTTTCTAACTTAATTAATTCGCCTACACGCCATAGGGTTTTAGTTAATTTAGAGGCACTCGGTGAGTCCGCGGATCAAATGGTAAATCGAATTAACGAGAAATCGGACCCAAGATATAACTGATAATTTAGGTAGTAGATGTTTTGTATAAATTGTATTGACGAAAATATTTTCCCAACAAGCCAAAAATATATATTTTTACTCCTTCAATTATATGCATTAGTTTCTTAGTTAATCATAAAATTCAATCTTGATTTACTTGCTTTCCTTGTATAGTTAAGATGCACCCACATCGGAAATCGATGTCCTCCCGGGACCTGTATGTCAAGTAAGTATACCATTAATTTTCCCATCTTATCTATGAAAATTATTGTTTTTTATCACATAATTGACCATTCTACGGTCCCAACAGGGCCATTCCTTTGTTCTTAGATTCAAGACTCAAAAGTCTTCTCAAAGAGGATATGTATGTTCCCAAAGTCTGCAAATTCATCTCCGAAATTGATTTAAACGACCTTGGAACCTAGGAAATGGGTAAAGGTGGACTTTTAAAGCAGCTAATGGACAGTATCGAAATTGCACTAACAGAAAGGAAAACAACAGTATCGATATTGTCCATTAGCTGCTTGAGAAGTCCACCTTCAACCATTTCCTTGGTTTCAACGTCGTTTAAATCAATTTTGGAGACGAATTTACAGACTTTAGGAACATACATATCCTCTTTGAGAAGACTTTTGAGTCTTGAATCTAAGGACAAAGGAATGGCCCTGTTGGGACCATAGAATTGTTAATTTTGTGATAAAAAACAATAATTTTCACAGATAAGATGGGAAAGTTAATGGTATACTTACTTAACATTACATCGAAGACTTACAAAATCTTGAGCCAAACTCAACGGAAATCAAGAAATGGTTCTTCAGCTCTCTTCCCTATCTTCTATGTTAATTTTATATTTTAACAGATAATTTGAAAGAAAATGTTATGCCATACGTACTAAAAAATAATCGAAAATAGATGCATAGGTTGTTTTGGCAAGTTTTGACGAAACCAAACTAAATCCATTATATTTTGGGTTTTAAAAATTGAACTTACACCCAATTCACGCTACAAGAAAAAAGGCTTGTTGTTACTACTAAGTTTTTACTCCCACACTTATGTAACAAATGCTCTCTTTTATTACCTTTTGTGTGACATAACAAATATTTTATTTATGTTTCAATGGACAAAATTACTCCTCTATCAACAAAACAAACGACCGAATGACAAAATATGTACATTATAGTGAACATGAGTAATCGAAAGTATACTAAGTCATACTAGAGTAATTATCGACTGAATTTTTTAGCAAACGTTAGTGATCAATAGTATATATTTTCCCAAATTCATTGAACAATAATAATTGATATACTATATATAGTATTTTCACTCCTAAATTACACGCACCTATGCAGCTCTTACCTTATCTCTCTAATACAAACCAATCTGCCTAGCTATACTACTTCAATTATACGTAAATAAAGCCCCCAACCCCACCCTCTAGGCTCTAACATACTAAGCGTTTCAAAGGTGATTCCAAATGTGATTCTCCGGCAACTCTAGGTAGCTATTAATTTTACATATGATTTAAATAACCCTGATTCTTCTAGGTTTGAATTAGGTCGGAGGGGTTTATTAGGTTATACATCAATAGTTTTAATGATAAAATGATATATCAAAATACTAAAATAACAAAAAATTAATGATAGTATTTCACTTTAGAAGTAGCTTAAGGTCATCAAAATAGTGTAAAGATGATTAACAAACAATTACAAATTCAAACTCCATAAGTAGAAGAACAAAAATTAAAATAAAACTATTAGAGTATTCGTAATATGGCTTTTTAACAGATGTTAACAACTGAGTTAATCGGATAGCCTAGTGAAAAAAGGCTCTCACTTATGACCAAAAGATCTTGGGTTCGATTCTCATCTCATCGCTAATAAGTTTCAAAAGAAAAACAGATGTTAACAACTCAATCAAAGTATTATGGTTCTATGAATACTTTTGGTTCACTATTTTTGCGATAAGTAAATAATAAGTGTAATTTTTTAAATATTCATTAATACTCCTTCCATTTTCTTAGTTATAATCCTATTAATATTTTCTTGTCTTTGTTACTTGTCACTCTACATTTATTATGAACTTTAATCATTCTTAATAAAGGTGAATTCTTACGTTAAGGGCCTCATCGCCCCCAATTCTGAGACACGTGAAGAGGTAAAACGACGGATGTGCCTAAATAGGTCAGGGATTTGAGGTTGCCTGTTTACCACTCGAAGACGAATTATGTCCCGAACCCAAGTCGTACGAAGAGGGTAGGTTGTCGTTTAAACACCCAAACTATTTACCAACAGAGCTATGTCCCGAGGCACACTTTTATCGTTCTTAGTATGAAATCGCCACACTAACAGCCCCTGCGCCCTGCCTTAGACTGCACGAAGGATATAAATAGAGGGATGTGCCTAACCTGATTAGGGTATAGATCTTGTATGTCAGCCACTTCATCGACACAAGAGTCGGTCTTTATATGGAAGTCGAACCCTGGTTGCATGAAGAGGCTATGAAACTCGTACTTATTAGCACTCTAATTTTTTAGCAGTTAAGTTATGTCCGAGATGCACCTTTGTCGTTCTTGTTATTATTATATTCGTAGACACTAAATGCATATAAGAAACTCTTTCTTGTTTTATTTTAATATTGCATGAGAATCTGTATAAGTTAAATTTTGCATCCTTTTTTAGATGAGGGTATAAAAGTAAAATGATAATGATTCTTAATAATTGTGTCTAAGTGTAGGATCACAATTTACAAATGAAAAATAAAGAGAGTATGTATATTTTATGTTGGGTCTGATTTCTTTTGGTGTAATAATGTAAACCTAAATTGGACCCAATAACCCAACTAATAATAATAAATGATAATACTAATTAATTAATAAGTAATAATAATTAATACTGTAATTAATTAATTGAGAACTCATTATCATCATCTTCACACTTTTGAGCAATTATTTTTACGCTTTTTTTCAACGATGTGTAAATTATAAAGGTCTTTGAATAACTTTTTCAATATAATTTCTTTTCTTTTTGTTTGATCTTGGAAAATTTGTGTACAAAATTTCATTTTGTCTTCAATGTGATTAATTGTACTTATTCCATATAAAAGTAAAACGATAATGACTCTTAATTATTGTCTGAATGTAGGATCACAAGTGAAAAATAAAGAGAGTATTTATATTATAGGTTGGGTCTTGTTTCTTCAAGTGTAACAATCTAAATTTCAAACTCGACCCAATTTTACGACAGTTTTGGTTACTCAACCCAACCCAACCCAATCCAACCCATTCAAGAAGCAAAATTTCATTGGAGCAATGGTCATAGAAGATCAAGCTGTTAATTTGGAGCTTAGAGCCTTAGGCTTCCATTTCGCTTAAATAGATGGGTGCTATTCTTTGCACCGTTTCAAATTATTCTTACACCGTTTATTTTAGTAAATTGCCAATATTACCCTTAATATAAAAGGGTTAATTAAAGACTAGTTGACTCATTTTTCTACTATTTTCTCTTTGGAATCAACTTTCTCTCATCAATCCTCTTTACACACTCCTCAAAAAATATCTTCTCAAATTTCAAAAAAACTTTTTTCACACAAACTTTAAAAAAGATACTTTTTTTGCAAAACATTTAATATGGGTATTGATGAACCCTTACACTATGGTGACAAAGGAACAACCTATTGTGAAGATCCGGACCTTAATTTTGACAATCCGGTAACTAATTTTTATTGATTCTTAATAAATTCAACTATATTACCCATGATTATTATGTCGATTACAACCTATTATGAAGTATAATAGCAAGTATAAGTTTTTTTGTCCATAAGTATTGCAATAATGGAAGGATATGTAATTTTTTGTAGTATAAGGTAGCGATAAAATTGAAAAAATTTTGATTTTGTAGCACCGTGCATATCCCATATATGTCAGGAAAAATAGGGGCGCATATTGATCATATGCTCTCTTTCAAGGGTGGCATGTGACACGTATGTTTGTTTCGGTAGACTCACTTAAAGTTACAATGCCTCATTAAAAGTGGCATATTTTGTATATGCACCTTAATTATACAACCATATATCATATATGCTCAAGATTAATCAGTTGCATGCCTTTCGAATGCCATAGATTTATTTAGGCATATGCCATATATGCCCATGTTCCTGTTTAAATATGTAATTTTTGAAGTATAACATCCATATTCTTTTATGTAGGATGAATGGAAAGACTGTTAGCGTCATTTCACGACAAACAAAACATTCGAATCTAGAGAAAGAGTTTTGGATTGGATAAGAAAATTTGCAATACCTCTTAATTTGGTAGATGAAGATGGAGGCTGATGAAGATGGAGGTTAGAGTTTTGAGAGAATTTTGGTAGATGGTGATTTTTCACAAAGAGATGAAGATGGAGGCTGATGAAGATGGAGGTTAGGGTTTTGAGAGAATTTTGGTAGATGGTGTATTTTGTATTCATCAAAATGAATTTTCATTTCTTTAAGTGTACATTATATATCAAGGGTATAATTGTCTTAAACGGTGTAAGAATAATTTGAAGCGGTGCAAAGAATAGCACCCAATTAGATATATATTTTATATTGCAAGATTATTTCTAACTTCTATCGTTAGTATTTCATGTCTAGCCTTCATTTTGATAAAAAAAAAGGCAATGAGGGACAACTTGAAAGGATAAAAGTACTAGGGTGTTGATTGAAAAGATAAAAATAATAGAGGGACCAAAATAAAAAGATATCTTAAAACTTTTGAAGTTTTAATAAAAGTGGATGGAAAATTTTTGGCGATCAAGAACTTGACTCTTTTGCTATAAAATATACTAATTCCAATCCAAAATAACTGTTTTGTTTGGCATATATAAAAAATTCAATATAATTATCTTTTTACACAAATCAAAGCAAAAGATAATATTTTTCTCTTTTGTATTTTGATTTACATTAATATACGAATATTGATGTACTTAAAAGTCAAAGTATTAATACAATTATATGAGAGTATAAAAATAAATATATGGATATATAAATACTTTTTTATTTTGTATGAAAATTATAAAAAAAGTAATTATTTTAAAATTGAAGAAATTATCATGATGTTTGATAAAAGTCGTCCATGTCGCAATTATAATTTGCTGTCTGTAAGTTCTTAGGTTCACAGACTTTGTATTTACTCCCTCCGATCTACGCAAATCCGAGCAATAATATATTCATTATGAAATAATAAAAAATTCCCAGAGTTATTCTACTATCACTATCAACTACTAGCAATTATTAAGATGGTGACCATTTTGAAAATGTGATTTGGTGTTTACCTGACATGTTAGAGGTGATTAATTGATTGCAATTTCTTTTTTTGTAAATAAGCGATTGGGATTGATTGCAATTTTTAAGACTTACATTTATGAATTAAAAAGTTTTATTATTTATTTTTCTCAATTTTCATTTTTTTTTCTTTTTGTATGATTTCAACTGAGAAAATTGGCAAAATTGCACATATAGTACACTCAAAATTTAATTTATTGTAGCTTTATATATATTTTTTGTCTAAATAGCACTTATTCCTATCAAAAGACAAAAATATCCCTCTTCATTTTCTTCTTTCCCAATTTCTACCCCTATTCATTCAACCACCATCGCCATCTCTGACGACCGACCTTGCCCTCACCTTTCCACCATCACTCTGTAACCCCGTGCCCTACCTCTCAAGGTTGGTTGCAAGGGATGACGAGGGAAGGGGGTAAGGTGTGGTCGTCAAGTGTAGAGGGTGACAGTGGTAGGGGAAGGGGTAGAGCAAGACGAGGTCATTAGGGGAAGTGTCGAAGAAGGTTGGGGCGGCAATGGTAGTCAAATGAGGTGGGGGTAGCAAGGTGGTTGAAAGGATGGGATGGAAATTTGATGAAGAAGAAACATGAGATGAATATTTTTGACTTTTCACTATGATAAGGTGCTATATAAGAAAAAAGAAAATAAAAGTGTGTTAAAAATTAAAAAAGGTGATCAAAATAAAGGTGCTATTTTATCGATGGCTCAATAGTGTAGTATCATTCAACATAATCTTTCATGTAAGAAGTCATGAGTTCGAATCTTGTTGGAGATAATTTGTCTCATATTATACTCTAACCCTCCATTAATTATAAATTTCTGTATTCATTGTTTATAATACCGTTATACTCATAATTCATCACTAATTTACACCAAAAAAAGGTGCTATTTTACGATTTGCATTGGTTTCGATGCTCGCCACAATTATTGCTAGCTCTAATCAAAGTCACAGATGTGAGATTTCATCTGCTTAGTTAGGACGTCAATTTATTACCATTAAATAATTAAAGTAATACTTCCTTTATTTTCTTTTACTTGTCGTTCTACCAAAAAAAAATTATTTTTATTTATTTGTCATTTTACATTTTGCAAAATACTTTTTGGTTTAGCTTTCCTATTATGACTTTGCCATGAACATCAATTATATTTTCGTCTTAAAACTTGAGATAGTCTTGCTTATTCCTATAATAAAACATATGAAACCCTTAATTATTATATCAAAATCTAAAACGACAAGTTAAAAAAAACGGAGATAATATTAAAAATGCATCGATTAGAATAGTGGAGAAGATGAGATTTAATGTAAGAAAAAGAAGAAAAACATGAGGATGAGGACATCTTGCAAACATTGCTCTCTTTAATACATGTTCCTTGTTTCCAGTTTTGCAATTTGAAGCTAAACCAGTCTTTGTTGGTAGCTTTGGGCCACTGACTACATTTCAGCCTTCACCATGTGCCAACTGAGTAAAGTTTCCCTTTTAATACTCCAATAAAAGTCTCACCTAAAAGTGTTTGTATTTGAATGATTGGCATTAGCTAATTTGTATGCTAATTCTTCAAATTGTTGTTTCTATATTCTTGATTCAATAACAGTTATGTATATTTGCCAAATGCATATAGCCATATGCACCTGTTATTGTCATCTAAAAATTCAGTTTCAGTGTATTTGTTGGATACATATAAGCAGAGGATCTTTGATAGTGTAAAGTGTATGTTTCAAATCGATATAATTTAAAGGAATTATTCAAAACACTTCAATACTTTTAAATATAAATTTTAAAACTAATGTTTACATTAATTTCTTTATATATAACTTTCTTTTTACAATGCTTGTTCGACTGAACAGGCACGAACATACATGAGTACGCTACTGATACATATATTTCCACCGTAAATAGTCGACGGTGTTGATGCACATTTTTTACGTTTGATCTTTTAATAACAAAAGTTTTAACATAGACTCTCATGAATCAACCCAATCCTAATGAGGCACGTGTAATCTCATCGATGTTTTTTCGGCAAATAATACCGGCGAGGAAATTCTACCGTCGATCGGGTTATACGTGAGGGAGAGTGTTAAGATGCACAACCCATATCGAAAGTCGATTCTCCGAATCAAAATATAAAATCTTAGATTACTCCCTCTATCATAAGTTAATTTTAGATTGGAACTCCATAAACTTTTAATAAATATCATATGTCGTAGAAATAGTGTGTTAACATATTTGTTGCATACAAGAGATGATAGATAAGTGAGTGAAAAATGGAAGCAATGCTAAGTTTGATAAGATGAGAAATTAAAGTATGAGATTGATGTATCCTTTAGTGTAAAGACAATCATTTTGTGGAACCATTGGATCTTTGGCAGACAGAATCATTTATATGCAGAGTTCCAAAGTAGCTTGCTTTGTGATACATTGTATTCATGAGTTATCTATCGATATTTAATTTGTTTGGGGTCCAACGAGCTGTATAGTGTATGTTCACACTTATATTCAATACTTCGTGAGATGTTAACGGTTAGTTCTTTCGCTTTAAAATAAATAAGTTACACCAAGTATTAAGATTGATACAAAAGGGAAAAGAACGAGTTTTAAGTACAGGTCAAGTGGTAAAGAATTTGGGTGAGTAATATCACGTCTTGCCTCTTCTGCAGCGTGTAGATTCGAGTCTCTTATGAGGCAAAATCTATTGTGAAAGTGATTAACGGACAATCTCAAATAAATTCACTAACCATTTAATGTATAACCCTCGATTTACCTCGTCATAATTTTTCAAGACAGGAAACAATAGGCCTGTTAAAATTAACCACAATTTTTTTGACACAAAAAAATAGGTGAAATAATAATTCTCATAATTATATACATGATTGTTTATAAGGAAATGAAAGGCGCCAAGCCAAACACCTCATAGGTAAAGTATTTTGTAGGTCGGAGGAAGATGTGTTATACTCCCTCCATTCCTACTTATTTAATCATTTAAAAAAAAGCATTTTATTAATATATCCTCAAAAAGTAAAAAAATATGTTGAAATACTATTACTTTATTGAAAGGTAAAAATAAAAAAATAATTTTAAAGTTACATTAAAAATACAAACGATCAAGTATTTTGAAAAAATAAAAAAATTTCAAATGATCAAATAAATTGGAACGAAGAAAGTATCTCATACAAAATCAATGCAATTTTGTTAATGATTAATTGTTTATTAGCATTTGATTTGATTCCTTTGGATTATGTGCATGTGAGAATTGAGATCCAAAAACTGAGGGTTCCCTGTCCTACGGATCACTGTCACTTCATCTATCATTAAGTTACTGTACCAAATACCAGGGGAACACTATACACACCCCCAAATAGTGTTTTTAATTGAAATTACCATTATACCCCTAGATCAAATTTCTTCGAACACTACATTTACAAATAAGAGGGAATATAGTCATTTCCAAATTAAAAAACACTATTTGGGCAGTGTGAATATCAGTTAAGCAAATACTACTAAAGAAGGCAGAAGAATTAGTTAAAGAGTTTCCTCCCAATCAACTCGACGAATAATAGCTGTAAGGGTTATTTTCAAATTATAAGGGTTATTTAACTTTTCACTATCATCGTTCATTAAGATACAATTTAAAACATAAATATTTTTTATTTTACAAATATAAAAGTTGATATTTCAAAGTATATATTGAAATGAATCTGACTTACATGACCTCATTATTTCATATCACTCGATTTATGAGAATTTATGGTCAAAATTTTCAAAGTCTATTGGACCCAAAAATTAAAATGTTCCTTACAATTTGGGAAAGACGGAGTAAAATAACTACAAATAACACCTACGCTTGGTTATTAAAAAGGAGATTCTTTTTCAGGGGATGGTGTTATGGTAACGTACTATTAGTCAAAGGACATATTTTCTTTTTTTTTTCATTCAAAAAATTTGGTCCTCCTTATTGCAACTTGTAAGACTCGAAGTCAAGCCTCGTATCTAGACAACAAGTAATATTCGACGATTATTGAGCTAATCCTAATGGTTTTAGTTGATCTATATATTCAACCCACACATAAAGTGAAATATCTGATCAATTTACTTGAATATGCTGATACTCCACTAGATTCTCACCTTTTTTCACCATTTGGGAAAGTTATAAACTACATTGAATAATCCATATGATGCACAAAACGAGCACTAAAAATTAAAATGAACATGAACATAAACATAAACAATAAAGACGACGATATAAATTATAGCTGAATCTGAACACGAGAAAAAGAATATACCAAAAATTTCGTCTTAACTTTTTTATTTTACCTCTCTAATTTAGCTTTTCTAAAGGGAAACAGAGGAGGTAGAGCATGATTACTCTTCCCTTGTGTAACAATAGGCACATTTACTACAGGCCTTATTCTTATTGTAGCTGATTTAGTTCTCTCCAATCCCTTTTTTACCTTCTTCACATTCTTCTCTTTGTTTCCTTGAGACCCTTCTTTTTTCTCATAATTTGGTATAGCATCAGCTAGATTGCTCGAAGACGAGGAGGAAGACGAAGAGGAAGAAGATGGTGACAATGTTGAGGATCTTTGCTTTCTCAGCTTCAGTAATTCTTTCCATAGAACAGTGCATTTAGGTGGTCTTGGAGATGGATCTTCGTCGAGAAACCAATTCATTTTGCAATCATCTTTGTTGGTTGTCTCTAGCTTATTACCTCCTTTTGCTATTGTATCTGTTTTGAGGTTGATGTTCTTCAGCTTTTCAGCATTGTGCATTTGCCAGAATGGAAGTAGCTTACCTACACGACGGAACCAGAATAATTATCATATAGCCATCGTGAAAGGATTAATATTAGACAGATGAAGTAAAGATATAAACGTTTAGAAATTTTAATGTAATAGTAAAAAATCATTTGTCGAAATTTTATAGCCCCGACCCCTTGGTTCAACCACTGCTTACCTTCGGAGAATAACTCGTCAGCAGTTGTCATAGTTGTTTGGCTAGGGGAATTATTTGACAGGAACTCAAAATCTGCATTTCTTGTTCTCTCCTTCTCTGATTCATACTGCTTCAGTCTAGGGGAATGTGGGTTGATAGAAATGAAGTCTTCCTCGTCGAGGAAGTCCGCGGAGAAAGAAATTCGAGGGCTTGAAGGTGCATCAGTGGAGGATCTAGGTAATTCTTGAACAATTTTAGGGGAAACCATGTTAGAAAGATCCAATCTTGATTGGGATGAAAGGGGAAGAGGGGAGGAAAGTGTAGTGAAGTAAGTTGTTTAATTTGTGTAATAATACATGCAACTGTTTGTCCTGTTTTATAACAATTTGGCAATCTAAGGTTGCTAGTAAATGTTTGGACAGTGAATATTCAAAACTGAGTGGTCTAGTGAAATCTAAACAAGTCAAGATAATTGGTTTGTAGAAGAATAAAGGAACATCACATGGACAACTTTGGGAACTAAGATACAAATTGTTGATAACAAAATTTATTATTTTTCACTACTCGTATAAGAGCAAATGGCATCAAAGATCACTCATGTTTGTTAAAAGTTTCGTGTCGATCATCTTACTATGACTTTGTATATTATCGAACACTCATGTTCGCTGTAATGTATATTTTGGGTCACTCAGCCGTTTTTGTTGGTGCGACGCGATTTCTTTGAGTTTTGAAGGAGGTATTTTTATCCATCTATACTATTATTGTCTTTATCCTCATGTTCTTCACCCAACCCATCGCTTCCATAACCCATTCCTTCATTCCACAACCCACCGCTAAGGTACTCTCAACCTACGCCCCCGCCCCCCTCATAGAGGTCTTTTAGTCGTCATCATAGCAAAAAGAGACTGTGATAAAATAGTTATTTCTTAAAAATATTATTACAATATTTGATTGATTTTTCATTTTAAGCCCCCATTTAATGATGAATGCACAATAAAAACTTCTAATACCAATACTTTCATCGAATTTTTGTTTATATTCATTGATTTGAGACATATATGTAAACCATTATTCATTTTTAATTGATGCGTAAATTGTTGGAATGACGGCTAAATAGATCGGATGAAATAAGTTTCTCCCGACTATTGCATTTCTTTCATGAAAAAATACATTCGTATTTGATTCTAAGTTTTAAATACAAGGATAAAATATTGTGAAAATAAAATAGCTCGAAAATAAAAAATGTCAATTAATTTAATTGAGAAATTAATTGCTTAAAACATGACAAATAGTGTCATATGGCAAATTGGCAATTGGCAAAGCTAAATGTACTAGTACGTACTTGGTATAGAAATTAGTAATAATTGCAATGAATACCAATTTTGGAACACTAAAAATATTGCGTTTGTACTTTGGTTTTATCCATGGATGATTGATTATTTACAACACTTTGAATAGCTTGTAGTTGACATTTGCTCGGTACCACTATTGCCTGTCTGGCGTTACGGACGCTCAATGTATGGTCATACTCATATATAAATCATAATATTAATGTTATATTGAATTTTATGTAATATGGAAATTGACCCCTACAATACTCCTTCCACATGATAATATCGTCATCGTTGAGGTCTCGTCCTACTTTGTCTCGGATCATCACAAGAAAATAAATAACGGGATATTACCCTCAGAAGATTAGAGAATTTGAGTTTACTTGTTCATCACTCCAATACTCCTCCCAAGTCTATTTAATACAATGTATACTTTTTGAGATTTCATGAAACCATAGAATGAGGTTCGAAGTAAAAACTACATTGAACTGCACGTACAATCCAGAGCGGAACTGATTCAGTGTGGGTGCGTAAGACAAATTCTTTATCAAAATTCATTAACTCAAAGAATACCAAAAGATGATAAATATTAAGAAAACATCGATTTTTATAAAATATCAATAACTGAATAACAAAAACGTTAGAAAGTCTTTAAATAATAAAATAAAAACATAACTTGTTGAAAAGGAAAAAGCAATACGAAATGGACTAAAATTATAAAAAAATTGCAAAACTGCCCCAAAACTTACAAAACTACGATTTTGACCCTTCAGATGACCTCCGAATGTCAAAATTCATCGTATATCATGGAAAAATCGTGTGTTTGATTAGGAGCACTGTTTTTCATGAAAACAGTAGGCTTTTGTCAAAATCTAATACTCTCACCTTCCCTTCGAGTGAGTTAGCTTCTGCATCAAAATCTCCTCGACTTATACCGCATGAATGATATTAATTAGCCCACGGGGCATAGCTCAGATGGTAAAGGGCTTCGCTATAAGAGTGTGCTTCTCCACAAGTGTGTGAGTTCGATCCACGGCAGGTGCATGAGTAACTCTGCATTTGTTCAAGGGAGGATCTACTTGTGGGTGGTTACCCAGCCTGCTCTGGGCACTCTTGAGGTGGAGTACTGAGCCGCTAGAGGCACATCCCGGATTCACCTCCTCTGTTGGGCGATGAGCTAGTCAAACGAGGACGCCTTAAATGAGCGTATCATTTATAGGAATGATATTAATTAGACCCCACCCAATTCCTGTTTGGTAAAAAGAAGATGTGTATTTAGTGCTCGCAGCTCTAGAAGCCATAAAAGCATCTATATAAATAAATGAGTAATTAATCAGTAAATCTAAAAGCTAGAGAAGCATTTATATGATGACTAATCAATAAATATAGAACACCCTACATACAGCTTAAAACCCTATCCATATATTCTAGTTGAGAGCTCTTGTATTTTAGCAGTCTAGCTAGAGAAATTAATTATAGAATTAATTAATAGTATTGCCAGAGGAAAAAAGCTTCACTAGTTTGACTCTGTAAATATTAGTATTACAGAGATCATAATAACATGGGAGTAGTCTTAGTCATGTGGTCACATGAGTCCAATTACAATTTACAAGCCATGTGACTTTGAGTTTCCCATACATCAATCATTCCAAAAATATATTTCAGGGTTTTTATTTTCACGACATCAACGTACTATCATCAGTTGATTATTTTTAACATAAAAATAATATAAAATTACAAAATACATGGAACATGTATTCGATTTATCTATTTATGAACGATAAACGTGAACTGTGTACATTTGTGTTATGGAAATGGTTTTTACCACCTAATGATAGGACATAGTTAGGATTTTCTTGTGTTGACAAAAATGACCTTCACAATATTCAAAATTTGATGACATTATGTTTTTTGAGTTGTGCATGTTAATGAGGGCTTTATTGTCATAATATCCATGTTTGCAGGTGGTATCAGGTATGTATCGATCAAGTAAGCAGGCATGAAAGATTGGGTGATTCTTGACCTATTCCAGACAACTAATGGACATTAAGGTAAATATGTCAGAATTTTATATACTAAACAATATGCCAGGTGACAAGACTTTTAAATTATTATATAATAAAATAATTTTATTTATTTATTAGCTCCATTTGTTAAAAGTTTATTCATGATTGGACTGGGACATAGAAAAAGAGTGGTGGGAAATTTAATTATTGAGAAATGAAGTGGAGTAACCAGAGACAAGATAGAATGCATCCTAGATGATTTAAACTTTTCCTCTCCTTGCCTTTTCGAGTTATCAAAGTGTACAAAAAAAAAATGACCTAGAAAGTATAATACTCCTTAGAAGTGGGGGTTGTGGGAGTGGTGTCGTTGGTGATGTGGGAGGAGGCTTTGGCACCGGTGGAGGTGTCGTAGGTGGCGCAAAGGGCGGAAGGATATTTGGCGGTGGAGATAGACGTTACTCATTTACATTATAAATTGTTAGGCTAATGGTAAACTAGCTCTAGCCCTAGTCTATAACCCCGCAGAATATTGCAGTTACACTACTAGTGTTTACCTATAAATATAGGTACTCTCTATAAATATAGGTACTCTCTACAATGTAAGATATTTTATTGATAGTAATTGTTCTTACATTATAGAGAGCACTATATTTATAGGTAAACACTAATGTAACTCTAATACTCTGCGGGCATATGGATTAGGGCTAGAGCTAGTTGCCCATTAGCCTAACATAAATAGAGTGTTATTATCATTAAGTGGAGTGAATTGCTAAAATAGTTCCTGATACTATCGGGCTGATAGTATCACTAAGTTGCAGTGTAATCCCAATAGTTACATTGTTTCAATTTAGTCCTTGATAACTGCAAAAAGTTGCACATTGGTCCCCAACTTAATTTCTCCATTAATAATTGACGGTCTCACGTGATTAGTAAATACATTTGGGGCAAAAAACTAAATTTAAAAGTTTGAACATATATTTGGTGCATAAAAATTTTTACCAACCACTCTGTCTCCAAAAACAACTTTCAAAAACAAAATCTACCATACGAGTTCAAACTTTTAAAATTTTATTTTTTGCGTTAAAGGTATTTACTAATCTGGTGAGACCATTGATTAATAATAGAGAGTTAAGTTGAGACCAATGTGCAACATTTTGCCATTATCAGTGACTAAATTGCAATGATGCTATTATCAATGACTACCGTAACTAGTGACATTATTGAGGATCTGGCCTGAAATCGACCTGATAACTACCGAATATTAAAGGGTTCGAGCTCGGCTTGTGGAATTTTGAATCTAAGATTCTATTCGTTTCAATTTGGCCGAATACCTAAATGCGATGCTCGGCTTGGATTCGAAGTCCGCAAATTGTGGAACCATTTGAAACTCTTCGGCTCAATTTTACTAACAAAAAAAAATTCCCTATACAAAAATACAATCCAAAACCAGCAAACAAATTACAATTTCAAAGAAAAATAAGAAAGTAGATACTACTTTAGCTGAATAACGCGTCATCTATCAATTATCCGACACGTCATGGTTACAACAACCAAGGAGATGCCATGCCAAGATACATGTTGATCACGTTATTCATCAACATGCCATGGTTGCAAACAGCAACGAGTTGCCATACCAAGATACGTGTAGGATCAATCGTCTTTTAAGTAGTCTAAAAAACATCATTGCCATTATAGTCCCTCAGGCCACAAGCAACAACCAACAAGGCAACAAACATGTAAACTATCCCACAAATCCACAATTTGAAGGTAAAACACATATAGCTAACAGACTAACATAACTATTGGATATATTCGGTTAGCTAGTGATAAACATTATACTATAATCTAGGCGATAGTTATCGATAGGCATTAGACTCCTAGTGTAAACTCTTGTATCATAGAGTATATATATATATACACACAGAAAGACCTCGACGATTGATGGAGAGAGTCCATTTAATTATTGTTCTTGTTACTGCTCTGTGCTTAGACTCAATGATAACAACCTGCAAAATTTTGTTCAAACTACAAACATAAAGATCTGTAGAAAACTTTAGCATATTTGCAGAATCAGCAACTGATTAGCTCAAAATAATTAGATACCCATTTAAAGATCTGTATAATGATTAGTTCAATAACAATAGTACAATCAGCAGTCTATGTATCATGTATCCTCCTAATTAACAAAAACGACTTTGGAATTAGGATACTAAGGAATACAGCAGTAACTCTTCAATCGAAGAGTCTTCCTAAAAGATTGAACCGCAAGCTTAACAACTCTGTCGCCTCCTGCTCAGGGGAGTCGCGAGGAGATAAATCGCAGGTTATACTATATGAGATTAATATACTCGTCCGTTTCAATATACGAGATTGTATTAAAATGGTTTCCTCCCACTAAGAACTTTCCTTAATAGACCCTCACGTCCTGGAAACCTGCTTTGCATCTCCACATTTCCTCCTTCATCAATATTTTGATTCCCCTTCCCCCTTAAATCCTCTCGAATTTCGAACCTACCCCCGCCATTTTCCTCTATCATTGTATTCGGCATTGACGGTCGCCTTCCTTGATCTATTCTAAGCTCCGTTGCTGCTTTCAATTTATTTTGCCTATTACTTCCACTTCTCTTGGCTCTTAGCCTTTCCCTCCTCTCCTTCCTAGTCTCCTCCTCCCCTTCATTACAACCTCGAACTTCGTCATTCTTCATTACCCCATCCAGATATTCATTTTTTTGAATTTCAGACGTCATATTCGTATAACTGACCCCACTTAACCCGATCATCGTTGATTTAATTTGGTTCCGTTCACCCAATCTCGGAATTCTACCCCCTTTAGATGTTCCCAGCATCTTGAAATCAATCTTGCTCCACCCCTTCTTATCCTCATTATCCCAACCAAATCTTTCACTTAGCTCAAGCAACTCAGAAACAGGACTATTGAAGTTACCATCTTTCATAGATAATGGAGAACCCTATGAACAATAAAGAAAAATCACGTAAGGAACGAAATTGAAAAAAGGACAGATTCGACGTAGTAGGAAAAAACTTGAAAAAAGAAGAAAAAGGAGTCGCCCCCTTTGTTACAAGAAGGCAAACACTCCAATCTGCAGCATGTAAATGAACCGAACTATACTAACTTCGACGGGGATCAATTCGGTTGGAATGTATAGATTCGAGGTTTGGTTTCATACGAGTTGGAACGAACCAACAAATCCCAAATTCGATTGGGTGCAAAAAATTCCAAGGTTTGAGTTTCAATTCATACGGTTCGAAATTCGAATATTCTTTGATAAAATTATGAAAATGAAAAAGAAAAAAATTAATTGTATCTGTGGCTCGAACTCGGTCGAAACGAAAGATATGGTTCGAGCTTGGTTCGAATTATGTGGAATCAAACCTCGAATGGAACTTCTCAAAGTGAGGGCCTTTTAGAGGGCTAGATGAGGTAGGGTACTAGGCTGTGAACAAACGTCAAAGCTCGAAAATGCGCGTGCAGTAGGTTCGAAAAGGTTCGGCTCGGCCTATCAAACCTTGAACCGAACCTTAGAATTGGATAGTTTTCCAACCGAGCCGAACCTAACCGTTCACACCTCTGAGAACGCATAGAACATATATTGAACATTTTGTATTGACTAAAAAAAGAGAGTTGCATCGCGTTCTCATACACAAATCGTGCCTCGAAAATATATACATAACATATAGAAAACAGGACAGATAGAAAACAGGACGGATTCGACGTACTGGATCGCTAAGCAGTTTCTCAGCAAATTCCCATTCAATCCGGTCTCTGTAAACTGGGTCATCAAGAACTTCATCAGCAAGCTTAGCCCAATCTTCAAAGTCTCGAGCTCTGAGGTTCTTGGAAACCCATTTGAGGTATGTGGATGGGAGTGTTCCAAGCATCTTACCTTTGTGTTTTCCGAAATCTATGACTCTGTCTCGACCTGGAAAATGTCTGGATTTGGATGAAGAAATGTGAGCTTTGAGATTCAATGAACATTTTGAAATTTGAGTTGTTATGTGGACTGGATTTTTGGTGGAGGGAAAAGATAAAATGTTCATCTTTTACTTGATAGAGCTTCACCTTTGGGATTGGGAGATTTACTAGATGATGAATTGATAGTGACTAATTGGGGTTATGTTCGAAAATAATGATTTCAAGGCTCGACTCGTGTCTTGCGATATCAAAATTTCGTTTCGAAACATAGTTTCGGATAACAAATATATGGAACATTTCGGTACCATAAGAAACGTTGTAAAATTATGGAAACATGTGAAAACAAATATGTAATACTATTAATTTACATCAGTCCGGATTCGGTGCATCAATAATTCGGTGCACCCGGTGCATCAAGTACCCATTTAAAGGTTTTACGTGGGTACTGTACCCACTTGAAACTTCATCATTGGTACTTGTACCCAAATTGTACTATAACAATGGTACAATACCACATATTTATTTTGGATTGATAAATATGTGGTATTGTACCATTGTTATAGTACAATTTGGGTACAAGTACCAATGATGAAGTTTCAAGTGGGTACAGTACCCACATAAAACCTTTAAATGGGTACTTGATGCACCGGGTGCACCGAAGTATTGATGCACCGAATCTTTTCACCTATTAATTTACATCATATAAATTTATTCATAGAAATTGAACGTCTTTAATTCAAATATGAAAGTACGTTAGAAATATTCAGGGATAAAGTATAATGTTTTTTTTTACAAACATCAAATAGTAGTCGTTCTCTTTGTTCAACAATTTTGACCAATGTCGACGGTCATGATTCTAAATCTTCAGTATCATAATCAAAGTGTTGTTTTTTAGTGAAATTCAATTGATAAGGCTTATCAATTGAATTTGAATGAAATAATTTTCAAAATTTTGGCAAAAAAGCACAAGTAGTGGCGTAACATGGAATGGTTTCCACGAAACCATCAGCTTTCGAAATTCACTTGTGTTTCGGTTTGGTAACTTGAAAAAGGAAAGATTTTGGCGGTTTCGATCGTTTCGTATCGAAATTTTGAACCATGATTGTACACACCAAAACAGCAGTTTAGTGTAGATTATAATTTGGGAGATTTCCTAGACAACATAAGATGATAAATGGATAATGACTAATTGGTAGGTTGTGTTCGAAAGTAATGATTTCAAGGCTCGACTCGTGTCTTGCGAGTTAGGAGTATTGGATTTAATCTCGAAGGATTACAAGTTAGATTTAAATTCGACTCAATACATATATATATATGTATGTATATACTCAAACTTGATCTTGTGTACTTTATATATGGCTTATTTTCTTTTCGCCCCTTAAAGTATTCAAGCGCTTGTTTTGGGTGCCGTTAACTTTGCTTCTTCTTAAAACAGGGTCTTTCCTATTGTTCTTTTTAATTTGCACCTATTTTGTATATTGTCGCGAAAAAATTGAATTGAGGTAAGATACAAATTCTGAAACATACGTAAAATTTGATTTCGGGGCAAGTTTGTTAATAATTACAAATGGAGGGTCAACTAATAAAACCAAAATTATCAATAAATGATTGAAAAGCACCCCCTCCCCCCCTTCACCCCTGAGGATACCAGGTTCCGTGTCTTTTTGTACTTCCATTAACTTGATTGAAATCACTTTTAAATGATATATGTAAACATATTTATGTCATATCCTTTTTCTCAATCTTCTTTTTTCTTTCGAAATGATATGGTGGATGGTGAAGGAGGGGATCTTTTTTTAATTATTCATTAATAATTTTTGTTTTATTAGTTTACCCTCATGTGTAATTATTAACAAACTTGCTCCAAATCAAATTTTATGTGTGTTGTGGAATTTGTCTTTACTTCAATTCAATTTTTTGGCAGTAAAATTTAAAATAATGGCCAAATTGAAATGAATGATATTACATATCCTGCTTTAAAAAAAAGTTAAGTTATTACAAACTTTCCCCAAAATTAAATTGTACGTGTGCTTTTGAAGTTGTCCTTACCTCAATTCAATTTATTGGCAGCAAAATTCAAAATGAAAGATAAATTAAAAAGAATGATAATATAGATCCTGTTTCGAAAAAAAGTAAAGTTCAGTTAGCTCACCATAAGCGCTTAAATACTTTAGGGCCAAAAGAAAATAAACCATATATAAAGTGCATAAAGATCAAGTTGGGTCCCTCGGGCAGCGTACAAGTCGAATCATGAAGGTAAGACTGAACGATCAAGATTCAATGTACCCAACTAAAGTCCAAACATGACAACATTACATTATCCAAACATCACTATCCTATGACTATAAGTAATGAAACAAATGGATAAATAAATTATTCTCCAATCATTATTATTCTCTAAGTACTGAATGGTAATAATCAAGTTAAAATATTTATATTTTAAGTTGTATATTAATAATTTCAATCGCTCATTAACTGAAAAAGAAAAGTTGTATACCAATAATTACAAGAAATTAAATGAATCTTACATTTAGCAATGAAATATTATCAAATAATTGAAGAAAAGAGTTGTACATATTAGAAAAATGATAAAGTTAATCATGATAACCGGTGACGGATTTAAGTATTATAAAGTGGATATTCGAAATGTCATATACTTTAAAATGGATGTTCGAAACACTGAAATACAATTTAAAATATCTGTTTGAGTGAACGGGCGTAAACTAAAACAGCTCTGCCGGTTATGATAACCTCCTCTTTTGGTAACCCACTCATTAAATTACCAATGTTTATTTATGATCAAATTAAAATATTTTTATTTTAAAATGTGTATTAATGATTATGAAAAATTAAACGAGTCTTGAGCGCGGAGTAAGTAACGAATAATTGATGAGAAAAGAGCCGTACTTATTAAAAAATGATAAAGTCAATCACGACAACCTCCTCTTTTGATAACCCACTCATTAAGTAACCAATATTTATATTCCCACAAGTGTTTTTTCTTTTCTTGATTTCTCATATTCCATTATCTTCAAATCCATAGATGAATATTACTACTGCTTCAAATTGAGACAACATTTAGAATTTATTACAAATGTTGCCAGATGATTGCATATGTCAGATTATTTCATTAACATCTCCATTGGATGCTGCAAGGTTGTCTGTAACCTCTAAAGCATTCGTGGCTGCAGCTGATTCAGACACTGTTTGGAGAAGATTCTTGCCTCCAGATTATCAAGAAATCATCTCAAGGTCACCATCTCATCTCTCATATCATTCCATCAAGGAACTTTTCTTTAAACTCTCCAACTCCCATCCAGGGGCGAAACCAGGATGAAAACTCAGGGGGGACGAAATTATTATATAAAATTTTTTAGATAGTTAAATAAAATACTATACAATAAAAGCAACAAAATTTATCGTAAAGGTACTCTACGACCTTTTACTCTATCATAATCATCGATAATACTTTCAGTAGATGGATAGTCATATATAGGGGGTCTTAATCCTGGGTCTCGAATGATGTCAGGAGATACCACTGTTTCGGGTGCGACTGAATCAATTCCAACTCCATTTTCTATATTAATATCTTCATTATTTTCAGGAACAGGTGAAACATTAGTGACCGATGTAGTAGTCTTTGCAATTTTTGATCCATCCTTTTTGAAAAAAGAATCAATGGTAGAGATTCTTTTCTTTGACATTCTAAAAATTAATAATATGAACGTCAAAACACTAGCAATAATGGGCAATCGAGGATTATGAGTGAATCGTGATTGAACTGGTTTGTGAATTGTGAAAGATCTTGCTGTGATTATGAGTGAAGGATGACTTATAAGGCAACAATTTTAGTATTGTGAGATTAATTGATAGTAGTACACCTTTTATTAATAGCTTATAGGTTAATCAATTAAGCCCATGTTAATATGAGTTGGATTATGATTTATGAGGCATTAATTAAGTAGAATGTTAATATGAGTGATTTATGAGGCATTAATTACGTAGAATGTTAATATGAGTTGGATTATGATTTATTAGGCAACAATTATGTAGGATTAAGGGGGGAAAAAAATTGTAGAGCTGCAAGGATTCGAACCCTGCAAGACTCTTGCAACAATTGTGGGGTGGGCCAACTCAACTAGAAGCTCTCTTGTACCTAGATTATATATATTATCCTTTAATGTTTTCAGAAATTGAGGGTGGGCGGGCACCCCCCCTAGTCCCCCCCCAATTCCGCCACTGCTCCCATCTCATCTTGGATGAAGGCAAATTGGTACGCCTTAGAAACTCGAGTACTCGTTTTCCGATTTTATTTGAATGATCTACTTGACTGATACGATTTACGTGTTTTTTTAGTTATCGTTATAGTCATGTTATATTGGCTCGAGTTATTTTCTCGCGAATAGTAGACATTAAAAAAATTAACCAAATTTGCGCGGAGTATTAATTCGTTGAAAATGGTAGAGTTTTGCGATTTAAGTGTTTTTTCTTTAAAATTATTGTTATTGTCATGTTATATTGGCTCGAGTTATTTTTTCGCGAATAGTAGACATTAAAAAAATTAACCAAATTTGCGCGGAGTATTAATTGGTTGAAAATGGTAGAGTTTTTCGATTTATGTGTTTTTTTTTAGTTATTGTTGTAGTCATGTTATATTGGCTTGAATTATTTTCTCGCGAATAGTAGACATAAAAAGATTAACCAAATTTGCGCGGAGTATTAATTGGTTGAAAATGGTAGAGTTTTTCGATTTATGTGTTTTTTTTAATTATTGTTCTAGTCATGTTATATTGGCTCGAGTTATTTTCTCGAGAATCGTAGACATTAGAAAAATTAGCCATATTTGCGCGGAGTATTAATTGGTTGAAAATGGCAGAGTTTTTCGATTTACGTGTTTTTTTAAAATTATTGTTATAGTGATGTTATATTGGCTCGATTTATTTTCTCGCGAAGTAGACATTAAAAAAGTTAACCAAATTTGAGCGGAGTACTAATTGGTTGAAAATGGCAGAGTTTTTCGATTGATAAAAGAGGTGGGAAGAAGAGTTATATGATTGGAGCAAGGCAGCTTGTGATTTCATGGGGTGAAACTCCATGGTGCTGGGAATGGAAGCCTCACTCTAGCTCGAGGTAGTCAACTCATCGAGATTCAAAATGCGATCATCTTAACGGATGGTCGGATGGAACGAGTATTAAGTTATCTTTTTCGTTGTTACATCGATTTTTTAACACCTAAGACTTGCAAAAACTAGTATAATAGCAAAGAAAATGATTTAAAACATGTTGTCGAATCATTACTTTGAAATAGGTAAATTGTGACAGAGTCTAATGATGTTATTTTGATTGATCAGATTTTCAGAAGTGGCATACCTTTCTGGGGTAGCCTACCTTGATATAAGAGGAAAGATAGACATGAGTCTTCTTTCTCCCTCTACCAATTATGCTGCATATTTTGTGTTCCGATTAGCGAACAAGAGCTATGGGCTTGGATCAATTTATACAGGGATTAAGTTGGTGAATCATGAGACGGATGAAGACGTTGAGAAGAGAGCAGTTGAAGTGGATCTCCACGCGCCGGTTGATTCAGAAAAACAAGATGGATGGGGTAGAACTGCACCACGTATGAGGAACGATGGATGGCTGGAGGTGGATATGGGTGATTTTTTCAATCATAAAATCGATGGGGGTGAAGTAGAGGCAAGATTAATGGAGATTTGGTGTCTGGATGGCAAATCTGGTCTCATTGTTGAAGGCATTGAGTTTCGTCCTAAATCAACATAGATTGTAATGTGTATATTGAGTTAATAGTGCATATACAGTTGTGCATCAACCGAGCGGCTCACTCTGCGTGTTTAGTGATGAGCCGCGTAGTAAGTTCTTGAGCTCAGACTCGGCGCGTGTACAGCTTCGGCTGCATATAGTTAGTTACCTTCCAGTATTTGCTCCATCTTCAGGGGAACACGTTAGTGTTCTTTTTGTTTGCTTGTCCGACTCTGCTTCTTAAGTTGTGTCGACGAACTGGTTAATTATATCTTATGTAAAGAATTGAAAACCTAAAAATGCTGGTTAAATAAAATGCGAAAACATATACTGAAATGAGAACTCAGATCTCAATTTTTGAACTGCATAAACGTAGCTCATGAATGTAATAATATGCAACTGAAGTAATGAAATCATCGACGAAAATAGTTCAATAACAATGATTAGCAATGGGGTTACACGGAGCGTGGAACCACTGTTTTCGTTTAATGATTTATCTAAACATTAGATTAGCATTAGAGTATCTCAATAATTTGTGTGTATGAATGAACAAAAAGGATAAGTTCTCTTCGCATCTTTCATGAGGTCGACTTTCATGAGGTTTTTGCGCAAAATCAGCCACTCCAGCTTCTGACAGCAGAGCACTTCTGGTGGGCGGTGGCCCTGCCTGCTTATATTCTAAGATTTGTTGATTGTTCACGAATCTAGCTGGCTCTTTGATTCTTTGCCTGCATTATCGACTTCCATGAATCATTTCTGAATCTTTCCCTTCTTCAGTTTATTCTTTTCTTGCATCTTCTTTTTCTTTGCTTCAGCAGTAATCCATGTATAATCAGCAGGAATCATAAATGGGTCCTGAACATTGTCTATCCGACTACTAGGACCACCAGTAGACGAACTACCATTACTCGTTTTCATCCACTGAAACCAAGATGAACTTGACTGCTGCATCGATGATGGGTTCTCTCTGTCAGATGCAGTTGGGCTTGATGGTGGTGTCGAGAACTCATCCAAAGGTTCTAATTCTTCAAACTTCGTGAAAGTAACTATCACTCTAATTGTTGGAATTACTGGAATAGCGACCTAGGAAAAGAGACGACTGAAATGTGAGCAGATGGAATATGAAAACATTGTATAAGAAACATGTGGCAGCAATATCTCACAGCCTTCAGGATAATAGAAGCAATGCGTTTAAGCATCTTTAAGTATTCATTTCATGACAGACAAATAAGTCATTTCACTATTCCAAAGATGCTTAAATGCATTACTTGCAGATTTATACAAGGATGAATAAACAAAAACTACGCATTGTACAAACTTCTTCTTCTCTGTTAGTTCGAGTAAAAGTTCAGATTATGTTAAGCAAGTGCATACCTTGGACTAGTTTCCTTTTTCAACTTGTTCTAGAAGCAAGACATAATAAAAATGATGGTAAGACCTTAATGAAAATGTTTGAGTTTATGCATTTCAATAGATGGAACGTATTAGAATAGGATAACCATGGCATACCTCTGCCTTGCCCACGTCAAACCTTCCTAGGCTCTAAGTGAACTTTTGTGAAGTCGAATAGAAAAACCCTTATTTAACAAGATTCAGTATAGGCAGGATAAACCATAAGTGCTCTTCCGAACGCAGCATCAATTTCTTACTATCCTCTTAAGGTGTAAAAGGGACAGTAACCAACAAGGTTATAACAAATGCTGTAAAAAGCTCAAAGAGAACACAACAAGACTGGAGCTACTCCCATATCACACTAACGATAATTAAGCTACTAGGAGAAGGACGTACTCATATATACAGATTGAAGGGTAAGTAACATAAGTATCATTTGCATCAATATTTACACACTCAAAAAATTTGCAAGAAGAGGAAGTGGTAATACAACATAAATACCTTCACTGGAAATGTTCCTTTCGGGAGTTTTGTAGTGAGCAATTCCCTCAACCGCCGTATAGCCTTCACCTTATTAGCTAGAATGTCGAGCAATGGTAGAAGCTCTTCAGTTTTTAACTGAAAATGTGGAGAGAGCCAGAGAATAGGCCTCAGCCCTTTCTTGTATTCACTCTCACGGGTTCCATCCTTCCGTCGATTTCCACCGTCAGAAGTTGATGCTAAACCTTTTGTTTCTTTAACTTTCCGATGTTCTTCCCTCATTGCAACTATATCTACAGAATGTCTACCCCTAGCTGGAGAATCACCAAGAAGATTTCCCACCTTCTCATCTACAGAAATTGAACTTCTTGGTGGCAAGTTCCGCTTCTCGCTCTCAGCTTTACCTTCTCGCTTCCTCCAACCACTGAACCATCCCTTCTTCTCCTGTTTGTTCTCTACATTCCTATATCCACTTGCATCCTCAATGGAAATTTCTCTTTGATGGTAACAACTGTGCCGGTGTCCAATTACACCATCAGCACTCTCATCACTCAACTCTGCTGTGTCAAGCTTAAGAGCAATCTCGAGTTGCTTTCTTTCGTCCTCGGTCAATATATCATCAAGGTCCTCGCTCTCTGTTTCATTTTCGTTGTTAGAATTAAAAAATTCTTCATCACTCATAGCACCTGGAACCTTCCTTGATTTGATGCTCACTACAACATTGTGCATATCATACACCTTTGTCTTCCAAGAACCCACCATTTCTGTTTTCTCCTGTCTCCGCCAAGTCATCTGAGGTAAGAGAACTGCTTCGGTTACATCAATCCCTGGCCTGAATATATTAGTCTTAGACATGGAATCCACTTCATGCTGAACCTCTGCGTCAGTAGGGATAGAACCAGCACCATCCAATGCATTCATAATCTCCTTTTCCTTGTGTTGGATCATGCAGAGTGATCCAGGGGGGAGTCTTCCATCATCAGAGCCATCACCAAGGAAGAGAACGCTCTGATCAGAACGCTGAATTCTGAAACCATCAAATCCAGCTAAAGTCATATCTGCTCTTAAATTTGCACCCCGTTTCCATATTTTGTAAGTATCAGAAGGAGCGATCCTTCCGATAAACGGAATCACAGAACTCTCGAAGTTGAACGTAATCTCCATGTAAAAGTCCCTCATCCTTCTCATTGTCGCAACTAAACGTGGCAACCTTCTGCACCACTTTGCCCAGGCCAATGGCTGATAATGCCTAACAATTATCCTTGCAATACTTTCCTGCTTATTACATATTGCTTCCTGTAACGCACTCCACCCATATTCATTCTGCAAGCTCCAATCCGCCCCAGCAAGCATAAGCATTTCTGCAGCAGTTTCATCTCCAATTTTCACAGCCAGATGAAGAGGGGTGTCCCTATTAGGAACATCACGGCGGTCAATAACTGCAGCTATGGCATCGGCTTTCGCTTCCTCAGACATTGAGGCCGACTCAGTTTTAATCTCAGCCGGATCACAAAACCTCGGGAGGCCTGCAATGATTTTCCTCAGACCACCATAATCCTTCAAGATTATGGCTCTATGTATAGGACTGTGACCATATTTAGACACATCGGCTGCGGCCATGCCTTAGAACGCCTCTTCAAAGCCAACCTCCCACACTAACACACTAATCTAACCAATACAATCCTATCATCAACTAGTTTCGACTTCTAATAAACAGCAAACCAAACAAAACCAAGTCTTCTCCAACTAAGTGGGGTCAGATATATGAATACGACGGCTCCCACTACTAATAAAACTGTAATAAAGTAAATGAAAATGCAGTTCCTTTCCCAACCAACACAATACAATAAGTACAAATCAAGATCAACAAGTACAACTTTGTTCAAAGATAAGCCACAGAACAAATCAAGCACACTGAGCAAGTTCAAGAATTCTGCACAATCCTCTGCTAAACATTAAATACAAAATACCCAGTTACAATTTACTTCAAAATGTGCAAAAAGAAACAAACTTTAACCAATAAAACACATAAACATTCAATACAAATTCAAGAAACCGATTTTTTTTGAAAAAAATGGACAAAAAATTATAAAAAATCTGAGCTTTAACTGTCCTAGTATGGAGATTAGATACCTTACTAAACAAGTACTCAACTCAACTAATAGTTTCTAATTATTATTTGTTTCAATTAATTACAAAAAGGGGGTAAGGGAGACAACCTTGTGATCCAATCCAGATCAACCAAAAACGAATTGTTTTGTCTGAAGGAAATATCAATAATATAATTGTTTAATAGTACTCCTATAAATTTAGATATAGTTAACAGGCTTAATTGGTTAGGGGTTTTGAAGAAGTAGAATCATGGAAAAGAATTTTGTGGAACAAGAAATTTTATTGGCTATTGAAGTTGTAATAAAGTCAAGAATATACCAAGTTACTTCGATTAGCTTGAACAAAACAGATAGCCTTCTTTTTTGGAGCGATGAAATAGGATATAGTGATCGAAGATTATTAGAAGTAACGAATATAAAAATGTTCGGAAGAGAATATAGCGATAAAAAGTATTAAAAATAATAAATATAAAAATGACTAATTAAATAATAATTACTCCTAAAATATGAACTTGCTTTAGGTGCTTAAGTTTATTTTTAAGCAGCTTTATTAAAAGGGATAAAATAAATACTAGTAATTTTTGTTATGTGAAAAAAGTAAATGACAAATAAATCATTAAAGTCACCTAAAATCTCTACACATATTCATTTCATAATTGATCAAATTCAAAATCCCTAGAAATTTGCTGTCATTAATGAGCAATCAATCTCTAACAAAATTTAAAAGTATCCTTAATTAGATTGAAATTGGTAAAGATATTTTCATTCAAACGATAAAAATTACAAATAGTCATTGCGATATTAATTACATTACATTTCTTTTCTTTTTGTAAATTAGCGATGAAGTGACGAACCCAGGACCTTCTGGTCACTAGCGGAGCCTTTTTCACTAGGCTATTCGATTAACTCTATTACATTACATTTCTAAACTAGTAAATGGGAGTCTAAGCTCCAAATAAACAGCTTCGTCTTCTCGACTGTTGAATTCACGTAATCCTTAAACTTCACTTCCTAGATGTGATTTCGATCCCCGAAGTTGTGTTGAAACGCCCGCAAATCGCACAGAGTGGTTGAACATGAACGAATGCACACTTCAATTTCAACATCTGAGAGTGATGATGTTTTTAGAAGATGGAGTTCTATTTTTCTTACAATACATAATTTCTTTTCTCTCTTGACAAGCAAAAATTTACCATTAATTATGATTGAAGCATGAATTAAAAAGTACGGGTAAAATAGAACAAAAAATATATATTGTCAACCCCTTAATTTGAACGAGGGACAATATAGAGGAACTTACTAATTTGTCATTTCAATGAGATTTTGTTCTTTTGGCTTTTTATAGTAGCCTGTTTATTTTATTCTACTTTAATAAGATACTATTTTATTCTTATAGTAGACTCTTCATTTTGTTTTGACTTTAATAAGTTAACATTTTATTCTTAAAAAGGAATGAAATTGTCAAATGGAATGCACCATAATGAGTGAAGAATTATTGAACAAATTGTGCACCTTGTTGAATTTGTCAATAGAGAATAACAAAGTGTCAACTAACATGGACAATAATCAAGTTGTCTTTTATTTATTAATTGTTAAAAGTATAATTAGTAGTTGATCATTGCCACTAAGTTAACCATTAAAATTCAAATATTTGTTACAATTTGATTTATTACAAGATTTCAGTTTTGGATAAATAATCTGAAAAAAAATTTGAGGAAGAATGACTACAATTTTTTTGTGATTTCCCCTGAAATGGGATGTTTCTATAATACTTTAGGTGTCACTATTATTAGTTTCAATATGGTTCTCTCTGTAGGAGAAATAGTTCCCAAAATCTAAAAAATTAATTAGAGCAAATAAATCAAATTACACAATAAAACATTGTAAAACAAATCCACCACAAGTTTGATCAACATGTTGACCAATCCTTATATACACAATATGCAAATACTTAGGATATAAAAGAATTTTATTTCTCAAGATAAAAAGGTTTTCGAGTAGAGTGTTACATACACCCTAAGCTCCACAACAAACTTCTGATTAGCATTGCTATCACCCCTAAAACAAATGGCGAAACTAGAATGAGAATAGTATGAATATTTTGTAAAGTCTTTTCGACTTTTCAGTGTTCAATAATCAAAAGAGATGTTGTACGTATAGTGTAACATAAGTCATACCAATAGTCTCCTCATTACAATGCACAATGAGAATAAAAGTTGAACGTTCGTTTTTTATATTTGTTATTTTTAATAGGGTCTTTCTAAAATGTGCCATAAGGACACATGTTAAGCACTAAATATGATAATACAATTTAACATTTATAAGCATATAAGGCAACATTCAAATTTAAAATGCAATTATTTAGCAATTTTATTCCCTTATTAGTTTCTTAAAGGGCACATGTTCAATAATTCTTATCGCTAACTTACATATTTATAATAGAAAAGAAAATATATTTCCAATTTCACACTAAGATAGAATCATGTTTATCATCATCAATTCTTAGTATATAAAGGGAGAATCAGTTTTGCACAGTAAAAAAATCGTCTACGGAGCGCGTGTGGCACATGCTTTTCATCTATAAAATTTGGGCACTTAAGATGCATCGGACGCTTGTACTCTATGCCTCAACTATTGTACCTTCATTCTCATCATAACCCTCACGCAATACTTGGTTGTAATTCATGCATTAGCTGGTTGTACTTCATTAAATAATTTTTTTTTCTCTCCCCTTTTTATTGCTCTTTTCCTCAATACCCCCACCAAAACCCAACAGCCCTCTTCTCCCCCGCCGCTTTGTTCCTTCTTCAATTGTTCAACGGAGAACAATTCTCACCTCTTTACTTTCAATTAGCATTGTCAAATTAATATCTTAATTTTAAATTCACTTTTTGTAAATCTCAACTTTAAATTTACTTTTTCTAAATCTCAACTTTAAATTCACTTTTTTAAAATCTCAATAGTTTCCATTCTTTCAATCAAATCCGTATGTTAACCGTCATAATTGTAACTTCTTGGCTTATTTTCATTTTGGACCATGAACTATGATAAAAGTTTCATTTTGGAACTTGATACTATCATAAGACTCAAGTTGCACCCTCTGCTACGGTTTGTTTCATTTTGCACCCTAAAACGCAATATTAGCCCCTAAACTAATGTAGTAACAAGGGCAAACTTGGAATAATAAATTTATTAATTTTTTGGGCACCTTTTGATAATATTAAAATTTAAAATTAACATAATTCTCTTCTTCTTCTTCTCTTATCTTCACTACTCACACTCGACAACACCACCATTATCACCACTAAAATCTCATAACCCACCACCACAACCAATCAACCACCACAACCATCCCCCCCCCTGAAAATCGCGACCAGCCCTCCCCCTCCCCTGAAAATCACGACCAACCCCCCCCCCTCTGAAAATTGATACCAGCCCTCCCCCTCCCTGAAAATCGCGACCAACCCAACCCCCCTAAAAATCGCGACCAACCCACCCCCCTGAAAATCGCGACCAACGTCATCGTTTCAACTGCAAAAAGAGGGTTTGAATGGCAGAAGTGGGAAGAAGACCAGCCAGAGCTCTGCCACCCGGCGGCCGAGGCCTCCCTCCGCCTCCATTTAGGAACGCTCCCCCTGACCTCCACCGGTCGATCGTGAAAAAACGTGTCCGTTGCTGCTTCGCATTTTCACCAAGGCTGGAGGACATCATACTTCTGCGGATTGGGTGAACTAGACTTTCAGATTGGAGATTACCTTGATGTAGGAATTAGGTTTCAGTGAATGTTGAGGATGATCAAGATCTGCATATGGTTGTTTATGAGTAGAGAGCTACTTTATCTAATCGTTGAAGTGTAATATTCATACAATGCAGAATCTGTGGATCCATCTAGTTGGAAATTAGAGATTGTGTAATGTGGACACTTGATCTACTTTCAGCAGAAGTTTTAGTTGAATATCAATGAGAACATCTTGCAAAAAAAAGATTGGATCTTTATTGTTGGTTTGATGATTTTATGAGAAATGTTTATGCAATTGAAAGTTGGTTCGATAATTTAAGCTAAAAATTGAATCTTTTGTTGGTTTGATAAGTCTTAGAACCCTAAACTTTTGAAGAGTTGATAAGTTGATGCATTGTATGTATTGTGAGGAAGATGAAGGGCCATTTTTTAGTAGGTTGACATTTTGATGCAGAAGATGAAGGGTGGGGTGGGGGAGGGGTCATGTTTGATGAAGAAGATAAAGTGTGGGGTTGATTTTCAATTTACAAGTTTAATTATTTGTAAAAAGGACCCCAAAAATTTAATGTATGTGATATTCCGAGTTTGCCCTTTGTTCAAATGGAAATTCAATATGAAATTGGGGCTTTAGGATGCAAAATGAGACAAACCGAAGTATACGGGGTCCAAAATGAAACTTTTGTCATAGTTTAGGGTCTAAAATGAAAATAAGCCTAACTTCTTTGGCAATATTTCTGGAGAAAAAGATATTTGTTTCTTATACTGAATTGTAGTTGATCCTTTGATCCCAGACTTAGTTATTGATTGATTCGCAATTAGAATGGGTAGCTACGTCGTCTGTTAACTGAGTTTAACTTCATTTCATACAATCAAGGTTGAACTTTATGCATTGTTTTCTTTATCGTTGATCTTTTTTTCTTGTAAATTAGCAATGAGGTGAGTTTCTAACCTAGGACCTTCTGATCACTAGTAAGAGCCTTTTCCACTAGACTGTTCGATTAACTCTTTTTATTTTAGTAATGAAGCAATGGGTAAGAAGAGAGGTGATGCTTATATTGATGTATTATATGACAGTTTGGTGTTTTTCACAAGGTTGTTTCGTTCTATTCATTGTTAAGTTCATATTTTTGAATATAGGTTTTGGAGAAAAAAAGGTTGTTTATTCTGGACTTCCACGACCTACTTCTTTCATTTGTGGATCAAAGAAAATCCTTACCGGAGATGAAAGCTTATGCCTCCAGAACAATTTCATACTATTTGCCCTTAGGAATGTTGCTTCCAGAATTTTTTTTCTTATCACTAACTTACAAAAAAAACAAAAAATAAGAAAGTAAATTTTCAATTTCACACTAAGACGAATCATGTTTATTGGATTACATACATTCCTAATTTCCTATATATGTACCTTATCTTAGGAGTGACCAGGAATAAACCTTGAGACAACAACATACTACATATTTAATAATTTACAATAAAATGAAAAACATAGACACAGACACATCTAGTTACATGATTCCATAAATTTTCTAATGTTCAATTGAGTAAATTACCGAAATGGTTCCAGAAAGTGGATCGATATTGTTATTTGGTTCTCGGACATTCAATAGTTGCAAACTAGTCATTGGAGTTGGACAAAAGTTGCAATTTAGTAGAAGCCAATTGCACAAATACTGTTAAGATTAACGGCTCCGTTAATTTTTGACTAAATTGCAACTTTTGTCTAATTTCGTGGACTAAATTGCAACTGTTGAACTTTCGAGGACCAAATGACAATATTAACCCCCTTTCTGGGATCATATTAGCAATTTCCTCGTTCAATATTAATCCTTTTTGGTGACTGAAACAGTGACATTTATGAACTGTTGCTTGTCCTTAGACATACAATCAGAAATATGTTGTCTGTATCTGTAAAACACTTCTTCAATAACTCCCTCACCAAAATGATCCAAAAGCATAGGCTCAGCCACAGCTCTCATACACTTGGTCACATTGTATCCACCATCCTTAGCTCCATCTGATAAACAAGATTCTCCCTCGTAGGCGTTCCAGTTCACCGCAGAAGCCTCTAATCGCGCTATTTCGAACGACCCCTCCTTCTCGATTAATTGTTTTACTTCTGCTGGGCATGGAGTGTACTGTGGAATGTTGAAGGAGTGCAATTTTTCCTCTTCAATGATGCCCTGTTTCATGTGTTACATACATTTCGAAATGAAAATGTGAAACATTCAAAACGTTTTAACATGTAAGAATGTGAAACCATCAACAATAATGTGGCTACAACAAAATGTGCAACACCATGGGATTCTAAATTGTTGATCAAGACACATGTGGTGATATTTATTTAACATGTTTAAAGTAGAACAACATTTTTAGTGGGCATCCCACTAAAAAAAATACCCTTCGTCCCAAAATAGTCGACGTTCTAGCAATTTACACAATTATTAAGAAATAGTCTAATTTTACAAAGATGCCCCTAATTAATAAATAGAATAGGAAATAAATGTCAACCTATAATTAATGGAAGATGCATATTACTAGATGATTACGTTTTACTATAAGAATTTAATAGGGGCTAAAGAGGAAAATCTATTTAAATATTGCATTGAAAATTAAAAACTTCAACTATTTTGGGATAAAAAACAGTGTCAAAACGTCAACTATTTTGGGATGAATAGAGTAAGATGTTCAAAATGTGTTTTCTATATTTTAGAGTAGTGTGAAGGGTACAATAGTCATTTTGCAAATTAAAATTTAAAACATGACTCAAGGGGCATCCCGGAAAGGAAAAGTAATTTAGGGGACATCTCATAAAAAAACCAATATATTAGGGACCACATAAAAAAGATAACAATAATTGAAAGGGTAAAGGACCAAAAGCCTTGAAAGTTTAACATATTTAGTGTGAAACTCATATATATTTGAAAGATCGATTTAATTTTAGCTAAATGTTTTTCGTACTGTTGAGTATGATCGTGATATTTTACATTGTGTCCCAAAAATCGAACCAAAGTAACATATAATTATCAATAATAACTAGAGTGTTGAAATTATCCCATTTTACAACATATGGAAGGTCTTCGAAAACATAACATCATGATTATATTCATGACAATACCTGGGATACCATATCCTGGAGGGCCTTAGCCAAAAGTTGCCAAATAAGACAACCTTGTTTGCTGCAAGGATTTGCACTTGTTCTGCCCAGAAATGTGAGGACCATGTATCCACCATCAACAACCTCGACCGAACGACACTGAAGAAACTTGAAGAAATCCTTCTCAAATTGTTCAAAGTAAGCTCGTACTACACCTTTTGGGCTTGAGTTTGCGAGGCATATATTGCCCTTGTTTCTCTCTGCACCTATTGGAACCTGATGGATTAAAACGATCACCTTCTTAGCGAATGGTTTCAAAAGTTCAAGTGTTTCTATCTAGATGAATCATTCCTTCAATGAGGTTGTCAACTCCAACAGTATTCAGTTGGGGAACCAAAGTTTTATCTAGGGAACATATACAAATGTAAGGTCCTTAGGAGTTAATGGACAATTTGGTCTCCATCGGACGAATTTACACTTAGTCCCTTATAACTGTATTGTTGCAAATTAGTCACGAACTCACGATAGTGACACAATAGTTGCAATATGGTCCAACTGACAAATGTTGCAGTATTATCTTTGAAAGAATACACACGAAAATACACTATTCTCACTTTGGTTTGGTGGACCATACTGTAACTTGAATAAGTCTTGAGGCATGTAATGCAACAACATGACTATCTTAGACTAAAATTCAACTTCGACTAAAGCATTGTGTAGTGTCCATTGAAATGTTGTACTCGCACCCATATATTTTTTTTTCTTTTATGAATGAAATAATAAGTTTTCCTCCTATTTGTAAGTGTAATGTTTGAGAAAATTTTAGTCAGGAACAAAGTAGTGATTTCGCTCTTTAAAAAATACTATTTGACTATGTGTATATTTTTCAATTGTCTTGTATGCCATCCCCTAGTTTGGAGTTTGGACCACTCAATATCTATACTATATACGTGTCTAAAGCTAAAAAAAATCACATGACAATTTCTCATTTTTTCTAATTAAAAATTTATATGAATAATAACTATCCACTACTTAAAAAACTAACCAATTTAATTTGCATTTTTAGTGAGCAAAATAACATATATAGTAATTTTTAACATGTTTTATATTTATGAGATTTAATATCCCTAATTACTGTGCATTAGATGATTAAATGATTTTACTGTATAAAAATACAATCCGTACAAGTTGGACTGTGCACAAATCGCTAGTGAGTTCAATTTAAGAAAAGTACCTGAGAAAGCCACATGAGGCTGTAAGATGAATGAACAAAATGAAGAGTGTTTGCTGGGAAAAGTCTTCCATAAAACGAACCAGGAACTCCATTAAAGAAGAAGGGTCCAACATCAAGACCCATATTTTTTCTTAATTTTTCTTGAAAGTTTGGCAAAGACCTAAAAATAAGGTTAAAATCATTTCCAGGAAGATCATTTAAAAAAATCTGGATTTCTTTTGATGTAATAAGTCCCATCTTTTTTCTGGTGTTCTCAATTGTTTTGATTAGCTGAGACATAACAAGCAATGTGTTTGGTCCAGAAGAACATCCCAAGTCTGCAATTTTCAAGCACTCAGATTCTTTGTAGAGATTGCTGCATAGATTTGTTATGGCTTCTTCTGTTATGGGTTTTGAGAGAAGAATTACTTTTTCCTGCAAATTTCAAACAACCCATACCCAATTATTTAAGTTGTGTCTCGATAACCGTCAAAAGTCAAATGACCCTTAGAAAAAGGGACGGAGGGAGTAATGAACTAACGATTATTATCATCAATAAAGAGTAGTTATATATTTAAAGATAATTATAGACCTTAAAAAGAAAATTGACATCTACATATTGAATGTGTAAAATAATATTTGTATGTAAAATCGATCAAAATAAAAATAAACTAAAATTAACAATCCTCTTTAATTGTAGAGGAACAAGGAGCTTCAAATAAAATTGCCTATAATTTCTCCCTTCCCACATTATATATAATCTAGATGATGAACAATTTTGTACAAATTAGACTGTGCACAAACAGCTAGTACATGTAAATGAATGTGCTAATGAAGTCAATTAGATACTAAGTACTCTTTTCATAGCTTTTTTTTTGTACTTCCTCCAATTTAGATTATATGTCTTTTTTATTTTTTCGTGTCCAACTTTGATTAGCAATAACTAATTAGTTATATTATAAAAAATTGTAAAAATTTACTTTTATGAAAATATACTCTTAATTATAAATTTGTTGTTATTAATTTATATTTATAAAAATACGCAAAAATAAAAAACATCATAAATTTTGAAGTGGAGGAATATTAATAATTGGCATAAGAATTCAGAGATACTAAGTTTATCATAATAGATTCCAAATCCATGCCATGATACCCTTGTATGTCTCAATCTATATCAACATCAATATATATAATGAATAGTCATAAGTTTATAAGTATGAATAATAACTATAGTCGAGCTCATAACATGACATAGATATCACGATAAAATATTAATATATTTTCTATTCAATACAACTATAAAAAATTAAAAATTAAAATAAACAACATAGTACATTATCGAAACAACACTTTTGAAAACGTGCAGTAACAATAACCTAGTATTCACATTATTATTCGAATATTTAGTGGACAAAGTGAAGGGACGTTGATGGATATGTCACATTATTATAAAGTCAATTTGTACCGGGTCGGAATAAATAACGACCAATCGTTCAAGTAATGGCTATTTTACTCCACAACAACTCGTCAGTCGACACTAACATGTCCATGCATATGTTTTGTCCACCAATTCATCCGAGCCTTCTGTTCATCTTTTATTCGATTTCATTCAATTAACTCTCGTCTTGGTTGGTCGGTATAGAGTCGATCATTGGTCGAGCTAAACCGAGTAATTCGCTCAGCTCTACCGATAGTAATATAAATAGAGGTAGCTCGTTGATAAGAGTCTATGGGGTTCCACTCTAAAATTAATTGACAATAGATGGAGTAGCCCAAGATCTTATATATTGATCCGGAGGATTCCGATATCCGATGTGGGTGTGCATCTTAACACTCCCCCTCACGTGTAACCCAATCATCGGCAGAATTTTTTCATGCCGGTATTAATTGCCGAAAAAAAGATCGGCGAGGTTACACGTGCCTCAATAATTCGGGCTGGCTTATGATACTATGCTAAGAGTCTATGAGGTTCCACTCTAAAACCAATTGAAGAGAATAACCCAAGATCTTATATATTGACTCGGGAGGACACCGATATCTGATGTGCATGGGTGTGCATCTTAACACAAGCCAATCTAGCTCTCTAGTATTTATCTTAGTACTCTCTATCTCCTTCGTAAATTCTAAAAGATATTTGACTTTTCATAGTCACCGAGACACAATTTAAAATGTAATTATATCTTATTATACATGAGTAAATACATGGTTATTGAGACCCGATTAAAACGTAAATATATTTTATTCTACACGCGTAAGAGTTATAAACAACTCAAAAATCACAAATATATACTAAAACAAATCTAAGAAGCTCTCACGATTACTGATCGAAGTTTTCGAAAATTGAGCCAAGAAAGTCAAATGTCAACAATTTGGAAATAAGAGAGCATTTTTTTAATGTAATTAGTTATTTTATACTTTATTAGTCATTTTAAATAAAAATAGAAAACTTCAATTTCTTGTTGTTTTTTATGTTACAAACATCTATGTAATTAACTTTAATTTCTATAATTTTATTTACCTTGTGACATGTTAATAAGTTTAATTATTTGTAGGATGTTAAATAGTTTTATTACTAACTGTTTGAAAATGATCTTTTAATTTGTTAGCCCTGGTGAATTGAAGATTTTAAAGTAGGCAGCTCGGTTCAGAAATGGCTCAGGTTGACGAGCATATATAAAACTCGTTTGCTAATGAACCGAGTAAAAGATTCTTGATACCTTGAGCTTAGCTTAGCTCACCTATATATGATACTAATAGATGAAGGCGAAAAAGGGGATTTTTTAGTGATATACTGATTTATGATCCACGTGAAGTTGTGAACATGCATCAAAACCATCAATCAAATTATGTAAAGCATCATATTGAAAAAATAAGTAGTTATTACACTAATTAATAGCATATCAAAACCGATCGATAAAAATAAATTTGTTTCATTTAGTACGAACTAGATTCTTTTTTACCGTATGTACGAACTAGATTCTTAATATCCTCAAGAACATTTTGCAAAACATATGTTGGCAAATGAAAGTACTATAGTTTGTTATGAATAATTCCAATTTTACATGAACCATCATAATCGTCCCAATGATACCATGTTAAGATCGATAGAGTCTTTGTGTTTCCACTTTAAAACCAATTGATAATAATAAACGGAATTATTCAAGATCTTATATATATATTGATCTGGAAGGACACCGACTTTCGGACATGCATGTGATCGATCAGGATAAATGAGGTCGAATTATGGGTTAATAAAATGAATATTAGCTAAAGGAAATTAAGAAATAATAATACCTGAAGGAGAGAATTATCAGCATAACTAGCATTTCCAGTTCCCCCATTCATATGTAGTACGTTAATAACTTCCATTATATATAATTACTCTTTTATATTTTTTGCTTCTCTTTCTATCTCTTTAATTATTTGGTTATGTTATGAGGTGTAGAATGGTTGAAGATGATCTCTATTTATAGGCTAGACCATATGGACGATAATCATTTAATATGTAGTACGTATACTTAGTAGCTAGAGTAGGATCCTTTCGATTTCATAATAAGTATCCAATACTCCAAAACGACACATGCCAATAAACGTGAAATTCATGTGTTGCGCAGTGCGCACGTAAGCCAAGTCTCATTCTAGATTCAATGAGCCTTAGACTTGGTGCACCCTTAGCTTGTTGACCCGAGCATGGACGGACTTAGAGTATACATATAGGGTATTCACATGTATACCTTAATAAAACATAAAAGTGTCCTAATTGTAAAATAGAGCAAATTGCTTAAATGGTCCCTGAAAGAGTGTTCAGGTTGCCTTTTGGTTCCCGAAAGAACAAAAGTTGCAAATTAGTCCACGATATTGGCCAACGGTTGCAGATTGGTCCAAAATTTTGGACCAATCTGCAACCATTGACCAATATCGTGAACTAAATTGTAACTTTTGTACTTTTGAGGACCAAAAGGCAACCTGAACCCACTTTCGAGGACTATTTCAACAATTTGCTCTTGTAAAATATATATATATATATATATATTACATGTAGCATTTAAGAGGTAGTAGGTTTGATCCTTTGGAGCAACAATATTTTTTACATCAATATTAATCCTTCATCTCATAAAATCTAGCCAACATATATTGTTGAGCTTTGGTGCCGAAAGACAATGGAAATTAAAGAAACAAAATTCTTCTTTTGTTTGCTTTTATTCCGAAATCAATGTTTATGTTAAAAATAATTATCTTATATATTTCTTTCATATATAATTGTGAAATTGTTGGTTTTTATATTGCTACCTCCAATGCAATAATGAATGTATGTGGACTAGCATATATATTTCTTTCATCTGCTAGCATGAATGTTTCGACAAATTTGGTATCTAATTTGAGAAAAAATAGTAAGTGCGTGAATTTAGGTCCATTATGAGAAATGTTTCATCTGCTAGCATGAATGTTGTTGGGAATGGATGAGGGATACCGAAAGGGCTTTCATATATATTGAAAATAGTACGTAGAAGGAAAAGGGCAAAAGCTGGAACTATTATTCATGTTATAATTAATTAGGGTTTTCTTTTATTCACCTATGATTTAATTGACTTCTTTCATTCACCCATAAAATAAAAGGAGCATCTTTTAATATTATTGGGTTATCTATTGTTAATGTTACCGCTAACATAATAATTTAGTAAGAGCAAATTGGTACCTTCAGGTTTAATAAATAAACAAAAAAAAGGAAAAATCAAAAATACCAAAATCAATTTAATGGTTATCCAAAATCCCCAAATTAAACTCGAAACCTAATCGATCAAAACGGAAAACGGCACCTCATGGTGAGCGATATGGTCCTTTTATTTTATGGGTGAGTGAAAGAGACCAATTAAATTATGGATGAATGAAAGGAGGCCTTGGATAAAATATATGTGATGGTTTCAGCCTTTTGCCCTACAAAAATGTATCTTCTTATCGGAAATCACAAGTAGGTACGTACGCATGCTTTAAAAATGTGGCCATATTGTAGCGAAATATTGTAATGTGGAAATATAAGTGGTAATAATATTGATCCAATTGGGTGGGAATTCATTTTTTCTAATGTGGCTATGATAAAAGGGTCATGAGATTCTATCGAACACTTTACTCATAACTACTTTAATTGTGATTTAATCATTTTTTTTTTACAGTGTTGCGAGTGTGAAGATGCACATTTCATATCCGAAGTTGATGTCCTCCCGAGTTAGTATATAAGATCTTGGGCTACTTCCCCTATTGTCAATTGGTTTTAGAGTGGAACCCCTGAGACTCTTAAAATGGTATCATGAGTCAAGCCCGAGTTATTGAGGCACGTGTAACCTCGCCGATGTTGTTCCGACAAATAATACCAGCGTGGAAAATTCCGCCGATGATTGGGTTGCACGTGAGGGGGATTGTTAAGATGCACATCTCACATCGGAAGTGGGTATCCTCCCGGTTCAATATATAAGATCTTGGGCTACTCTCCCTATTGCCAATTGGTATTAGAGCGGAACCCTATAGACTCTTAATATGGTATCAGAGCCAGACCCGAGTTAATGAGGCACGTGTAACCCCGCCGGTGTTATTCCGGCAATTAATAACGGCGAGGAAAATTCCGCCGACGATTGGGTTACACGTGAGGGATAGTATTAAGATGCACATCCACATCGAAAATCGGTGTCCTCCCGGGTCAATATATAAGATCTTGGGGTACTCCCTCTATCATCAATTGATTTTAGAGTGGAACCCCATAAACTCTTAACAGTGAGTTCATGTGCAAGTATAATAATATGATTTTGGATGGTTCTTTGGTGTATAAAAATATTTTAAAATTTTAATAATAGTTGAGATAAGTGGGGTTAAAAACGGTTAATTAATGTTTTAGATGCTATTTTATATATTATATTGTAAAGACCGACGAGTCTAAATTCGATAAAATGTAATAAGTTAGGTTTTTTTGGGATCAAGATTATAAAAGTAGTATTATTAATTTCAATTAGGAAATATTTGTTATTAATTAAGAAGTCAAGGGTCGTTTGAGTGATGTCATGGCCAAGTAATTCCTAATTATCCTGTTAAAATTAAGCATTAACTCCATGTGGGTTTTCAAATTTGGATGGGTGCATTTAAATTAGTGAATTTTATATATGTAAACGGCTTGGATAAGTCTAAAATTTGTGGTTCGGTTAAGGAAGAAGTGAATTTTATAAATGATACGCTCATTTAAGGCGCCTCCATTTGGTTAGCCCATCATCCAACAGAGGAGGTAAATCCGGGATGTGCCTGCGGCTCGGTATTCCACCTCAAGAGTGCCCAGAGTAGGCTAGGTAACCACCCACAAGCCACTACTACAAAAAGACACTTAGACTACACCTACTTAAACAACATTTCACAAAAAACGCAGTCCAAGAAGCTCTTAGACGTCACTCCCGTGAAGTGCAGTCTTAGTGACACTAGGACGTCACTTGTTTGGGCGCAGTCCAAGTTGTTAACGAAAAAAACATTAAAAAATTTGCATAGTTTAGGCGGGCTTCCAATACTCCCACCGCCAAAACCAAAACACAGTCAACACTTCATCTTTATCGTAAAACCCTTCCCCCCCCCCCCCCCCCCCCCCCGCCTTCTCATCCTTGCTCCTCCCCCTTCCCTCCAAGTTGAAAGTCGGCGTCCAAGCTCATAATCAACTTCCCCCACCTTAATTTCGCCCCACTTCACCTAAAATTGCTCCTCCCCACTTCGGCCCCCACCTCAGTCCACACCAAAATCGAACTCACACACCACCAACGGTATTACCACGTCCGACACCACATTTCGAGTCTCGCCCATAGTTAAATGTAAGTTTTTTGTTGTAATTTACTTTAATATTGTAATTTTAGTTTGAATTAATTATTTAGTTATTTTTGTTTATTGAAATTGGTTTGCAATTATTAGTTAAATGGTAATTCTTAACTATTTCGAAATTAGGTTAATTTGTTTATTGAAATAACTTAATTAGTTGGATATAATTAGTTGAAAATTAGAAAAAGGTTAACTTGGATCTTTTAAGATATAAAATTGTAAAATATTAGGTCATGGTTGGAAAAATTGGACAAAATTGTAACTTGGAATTATTTAAGATGTAAAATTGTAAAATATTAGCTCATAGTTGGAAATGGTATGTTTGTTTATTAATGTTGATTGTCTATGGATCTGCTTTTTTAATTTAGATGCAATTATATGTGTTAAATTGGTCTCCTTGGTTAATGATATGTTTGTTTATTAATGTTGGATATCTGGAGCTGTGTTCTAAGGTTCCCGTTCAAGAGAATTAAGTGCTAACTTTTATGCTGTTGATGAATACTTACTCTGACGATTGCTCAAGAACAAAACGTTCCATGATGAAGACCAGTAAGATTTCACCATTGTTAATTTTTTTTCTTTTGTAGATCTTAATGAGATTGAGCTTTATTTATTTATTTATTTTTTTATAGAGCTTCAAGTTCGGCTTTGAGCTATGTTCCTTCTTGGCTAGGTTGCTTGATTTGCACCCCCTCACTTCCTTCATTCTGCTGCGAATCTGGTAAAGCTCCCCTTTCCTTCTTCTTGTAATGCTGCTTCAGGTCTGGTGTCAAAATCACCTTAGGTGGTGTAAGCTATTGCCGTCTCGCATTTCTGTATTCTAGATTCTGCTCCATCCTTGTTTGCGCAAGCTTGAAAAACCTCAAGATCAAGATTGGTAGCCTGATTTACATATCCCCTAAGCATCTCTTCCGAATAAACTATGAAAATCTCAACACCTTATGTTTAGCTATAGAAATCTAACTGTTGTTCCTCTTTTAATTGGACTATTTCGATTAATGCATTCGATTGGGAATGATGATGCAGGATTTGATGAGAGTATGATCTAATCTGGAGAGTATGATCTAATCTGCAACTGGCTTGGTAAGAGGCTAAAAGCTAAACTACTGGCTTAGTCTGAAATCATGACTTTCGGTTTTATATACTTTTTGTTTTCATCTAGTATAACAGAAGTTGAGGTTTCGTAATATGTATCTTAGTTACGAGCGCTAAGGCTTCACTAGTGAGGGTACTCTTTGGTGTAGGACATGATCTAGAGTACCTTTGTCTAACTTGACTACTCTGGTGCATATAAACATACAAAAGAATTATCTTTCATGTGTGTCAATTCGTCACCTGTGATCTGTAATTTTTAGTGGGGATTGCATTATATTTGCAGGGAGTGAAGAACAAGTCATGTTGATTATCATTTATCAAAAGTTTTAGTTGAAAAATATACAAAAAAATCTGACTATTTCAAAATATGCATGAACCTATTTTGGGATTTCTATTTTGGGAAAAGTGAACAAAAAAATTGGGATGAAGGGAGTATATATTGTGGAGTGTGTATGGTATATCATCCATAATTTTTTAATGAACTGATTTTGGTGTCATTTATAAAATGTGATGGAGATTACCTAGGTCATTTAGCATATTGGAGTTTCTGGCAATGGGGTACTAACAAATCAATTTCACTCTTATCAGCTGACTCATTTACTGCTAAAGCTTGTTGTCAAAGAAACGGCAAGAGCTGTAAGCAGTGTTTTATTTCTCTTCAAATAAATAACCGTGATTCTCTTAGCAAGTGCTTTAGCTCCATTCTACTCTTCTATGATTCTTTGTTTCAGGTGAGTGAACGCGAGGATAAATTATTGTCAGACCAGATGGAGCGGCTTAGGCATGAAAATGAGGATGTTGATGGAGATGAGGACATCGAAGATGAAGGGATGGGAGACGCTTATATCTACTACAAGTTCCTCGCGGAGTAATGTGCTTGATAAGATTCATTTTTCGTTGTTGTATGCATTACTTCAATTGTTAATTAGGTTGTAACGATATTTTATTAGGATCTTAGTATTTATATACTTTAAATATTCAATGGATGTTTTAATTTTATTGATTATGATTTTGAACGAATCATTATTGATTTAATTGCTTACTTAGTAATATTTCATATATATATTATACACATAATTTAGATCAGGCATAATTATATTTAATAAAAGTTATTTTTTTTTAATAAAAAAATACAACTTGGATTGCGCTTCACGGGAGCGCAGTCTAAGTGAGCACTTGGACTGCGCTCTATTAACTACCGGAAACAACATCGGCGGGGTACACGTGCCGCAATAACTCGGGCCTGACTCATGATACCATGTTAAGAGTCTATGGGGTTCACTCTAAAATCAATTGGCAATAGAGAGAGTAGCCTTAGATCTTATATATTAACTCGGGAGGACATCGACTTTCGATGTGAGATGTGCATCTTAACAGCATAAAAAAGTACATATATGTAATTAGATTCTAGACACTATATATGTAGAAATATAGAGGGAGGTATATTTTATTGATGATAACAGTTATTTTTTCATACAATATAGAGATCACCTATATTTATATGTGAATATATAACCTAACCTTAGTTTATTATGCGAGCTTATAGGCTCGTCACCCATTAGACTAACATCCTCCCTCAAACTCATGGGAATTTTATAGAATTTTTATGAGTTTGCAATACAATAATAGTAATATAAAAACAAAAAAATAAATTTGGATCAAGCCGGATCCATGATCAGTGCTTATTGGACTCGCCAGACAACGCACAACAGAATCACCAGATAATGCGTATTATCAATCATTAATTGTCAGGAACACCATTCTTTTCGAACCTGTCAGATCTCTGCTTATTGGACTCGTCTGACTATGTGTAATTCGCCAATCATCAGTAACTGCCAGGACCGCCATCCTTTTCGATCTTGTCAGATTTTATTTTTCAAAATTCTACTTTAACTCGAAGAAGAATAAATCAATTTTTTCAACTTTTTTCAATGGGATACTCCCCTTGTCCATAATCCTATTATCTCCCTCCCTCAAAATCATGGTAATTTGTTTAAATTTTTATGAGTTTGCAATAATAATAATGGGAAAAACTAGAATCTCAAACTCTGAAGGGGAAACTTTAAAAGATAGTAAATTTTAAATAAAATAAGAATTCAAGAAATACATAAAAATAAAATAAAATAACATTAACGAGATCCCGCCGGTGAGTATCACATAGTAGAAAACTCACCGACAAGGTAGCGAAATTTGTATTTAGGCCTCAAGAATCGATAGGCTCGATACCATATTAAGAACCGATAGACTCTTAACAAAAATCTATAGGCTGGCACAATTTGAACATTAAGTTTATATTAAACAAAAAATATTTTAACTAACAATTATTTCTAATTATATTGAGTAATTTTTTACTTCGTTTCTGAATTGAATCCAAAGTTGACGTAGTTTTATTTTGTCATGCATGGCTTCATCAATGGAAAGTCGTTATAAACTATATTTGAAATGAATTGTTACTCGTTTACGGAGTATTATATTAAACATAAGTTGATAAAATATTTGACACGCTAATAATATAATACCACATGTTCGTTGGGAGAATATTCTTAGCAGAATTTTATAACATGTGTATAAAATATAAACTCTTGACCTCTTTGGTATATACTCCCTCCGTCCCTAAAAAATTGTCACATTTTAACTTTTGGTAGTCAACAAAACACGATTTAAAACATAAATATCTATTATTCTACATGCGAAAAAATTATAAAAAGTTAATATTTCAAAAATATATATTGAGACTAATAACATAAGGACTCTAGTACTCTAACAATATAGGACTCTAATACTCTAACAATATAGGACTCTAATAATATAGTATATGCTAATAGAGACAAATCTAACAAGGTCCCACAAGAGTATATTATTTCTCATCGTTTAATGGGAATTCATGATCAAATTTTGTAATGTTTAACTAACAAAAGTCAAAATGTGACAATCTTTTAGGGACGGAGAGAGTATAAATTTGGTGTCAAGTTAAGTTTTTCTCTGCGTTTAGTCACATGAACTTATCTATCTTGCCAAATTAGCAGATAAAGTACTCCATCCGTTCTCTTTTACTTGTCTTTCTAGCCTCATATTTTTGTTTCCAAATACTTGTCTTTCTAGCATAATTAATTACAAATTTACATTTTCAATGCACTTTTTGATTAGTTTTTACCATGAATTTATCAACCAACCAATCATATAGTTTCAATTGATTGTCATTTTACATTTCCAATGTACTTTTTGGCTATCTTTAACTTTTTCTTAATCATTGTGCACATGGCTAAAACGACAAGTAAAAGAGAACGGATGGAGTATTTTTTTTGACATAGAGACACCTGAACCTTAAAATTGACACCTAAACTTTTATTTTGTAATTTTTCAATCATTTTCATCATATTAATCTTTTTACAAGGCAAAAGAGGCAAATAATATTTAAAACTAACTAAATAAATCTCACTATATTCAAACCCAGACCTAACACTTTAACCGAACCTTAACCGAACTTGGTAAATATCAGGCTTCTAACAATTCAATACAAATCTTGCATATAGCTTCAAGAATTGAAGCATAAATCGAAAATAATCTTGGAAGAAAATACAGAACTTTATTTAGGCATTTCTGGATAAAATTGGATCGATTACAAATGGAATAATGATCTATAGTAGTGGATACAATTGAATATATATAGGAGAAAAGCTAATAAACTGTTAAAGAAAAGGAACTAACTTAATCGATTAACAACTAACTTAATCGACTAACAGCTCACTAACTAACTCTAACTGAATTTTGGACAAGCTCTTCAGGACACGTGTCCACTTCTCATTGGCTCGCTCTTTCCTTTAAAATGAGCTGACCAGGGATCGAACCCTGCTTCAATTCAATTGATCGATCTATTTAACAAACAACCTTCTTTCAACCTTCTTCCTTGAATCATTTCAAATCTTCCACTGCATCTACATACTGTTTCACCCCCCCCTCAAGATGGTGCTGGTTGAAAGCACATCTTGGACAATAAACCAACAGCCACAACAGCAGGTAAAACCTTGGTGAAACAATCAGCCAATTGATCCTTAGTGGACAGAAAAATAGGCTTCAGAAAGTTATCCTTGAACAAATCTCTAATATAATGCACATCCAACTCAATGTGCTTAGTTCTCTCATGAAATACTGGATTTTCAATGAGTTGAATGGCTGATTTGTTGTCACAATGTAAAGGAATTGGATACTGCAGTTTAACCTTCAAATCATTCAAAATATAAGAAATCCACTTAAGTTCACAAGAAGTAACTGCAGCTGCCCTATACTCAGCTTCTGAAGAAGACCTTGCCACCACTTGCTGCTTTTTAGATTTCCAGGAGACTAAAGAATTCCCCAGCATAATACAGAAGCCAGTAACAGATCTTCTGGTAACAGGACACTTTGCCCAATCACTATCACAAAAGGCTTGAACACTCAAATCATTCTGTGATTGATAGAATAAACCATGACCAATAGTCCCTTTCAAATACTTACACACATGTAAGGCTGATCTCCAATGATGCTCATTAGGATGCTGCATAAACTGACTTAAGAAATGAACAGCAAAAGTAACATCTGACCTGGTGAAGTTTAGATAAAGAAGCCTTCCAACAAGCCTCCTGTAAACTGAAGGATCTGGCAGCAAAGGCACATCATCTGAACAAACAGACCAATCATTTGGCAAAGGAGAAGCTACTGCCTTAGCTTCTAACATCTTCAAATCTGTCAAAATGTCAGTCACATACTTCTTTTGACACAAATACATTCCTTCTGAAGATCTAGCAATTTCAATTCCCAAGAAAAACTTAGCAACACCTAAATCTTTGATGGTGAACTCACTATGCAAATAATCCTTAACCTTTACAATCAAATCCACTGAATTCCCTGTTATCAAAATATCATCTACATACACAATCAAAGTCAGAAACACTCCCTGATGATCATATACAAACAAGCATGGATCATGATATGACTGTATGAATCCAAACATAAGAATCTTCTTTGTAAACTCTATATTCCATTGTCTACTAGCCTGTTTCAAACCATACAGTGACCTAGTAAGCTTGCACACCTTACCAGAACCTGTCATATAACCTTGTGGCAATTCCATATAAATATCTTCATCAAGAAATCCATGAAGAAAAGCATTATTGACATCCATTTGATGGATTGCCCAATGCTTAGCAGATGCCATTGCCAACACAATTCTCACTGTAACAGTTTTAGCAACTGGTGAAAAACTGTCAAAGAAATCAACTCCCTCAATTTGATTGTAACCCTTAGCTACCAGTCTGGCCTTATACTTATCTATACTCCCATCTTGCTTCCTTTTGATTTTGTATACCCATCTACAACCAATAGGCTGCACACCAGAAGGCAAGTCAACTACATCCCAAGTATGATTCTCAATCAAAGCCTGTAACTCATTCCTCATAGCTTCTATCCAGTGAGTTTTACACACTGCTTGTTTATAACTGTAAGGCTCTTGTTCCTGATAAATGTTAGTTAAGAATGCCAGATGCTCAGGTGAGAAATTCACATCTGAACCTCCCATTTCTGACAGACTAACCTCATAATCCTTAAACCAATTAGGCACTTTTCTGATTCTGGTATCTCCCACATTCTTGGAGATATCAGAATTGATTTGAACATCCTCATTGTCTTGGAAGCTATCCTCCTCCAAATACTGCTGAACTGGAACAAATGGAGTTTGATTGAAAACTGGACTAAAAGGAAATTGATCTTCATAAAACACTACATCCCTAGCTATCATAACTTGATCAGTATCCAAATTCAAAAGCTTGTATCCTTTGTGATCAGCTGGATACCCTAAAAATATACAAGCATTAGCCCTTGAATCAAACTTATGCTTTGAAGGTAAAACATTAGTTGCATAGCACAAACAACCAAAACACTTTAAATTGTCCAAAACAGGTTTCCTTTTATAGATAACCTCATATGGAGACTGCCAATTCAAAACATGAGTAGACATTCTGTTTATCAAATAGACAGCAGTAAGTAAAGCATCTCCCCAAAATTTCTCAGGAAGAAAAGAGTTAATCATCAAAGCCCTAGCAACCTGTAAAAGATGCTGATGTTTTCTTTCAACAACTCCATTCTGCTGTGGAGTATATACGCAAGATTTTAAATGAATCACCCCTAATTCAAGCACAAAAGATTGGAATTCCCTACTAAGAAACTCTGCACCATTATCAGTTTGAAATTTCTTAACAGACAAATTAAACTGATTTTTAACCAAGGCTATAAAACCTTTCACAGTATTAAGAACCTGAGCTTTACTAGATAATAGAAACACCCAAGTACACCTACTGTGATCCTCAACAATAGTAAGGAAATAATTAGTATCCATTCTAGTAGCTTGCTTATAGGGCCCCCAAATATCAAGATGAATAAGCTCAAACAGATCAGAAGAATGAACACTGTGTTTATTAAACTGCAATCTTTGTTGTTTAGCCAAAGGGCAAACTACACAGGGCTTGTTTACAACAATAGAAGTACCAAATGTTCTCCTGAACACTTCATCAGACACATGCCCTATTCTAGAATGCCACAATTGTACATTTTCAGAATTCACAACAACAGAATTAACAACAGGAACACTCAATTCATCAATCAAATTTAAAGAAATACTATTGAAACAATGTGAATGCAATATGTACAATCCTCCTTCTTGCTGGACTTCTGCTACCTTCTTTGCAGTATCACACTCCTGCAAAACACAACTGTGAGCTCCAAAAATACACTGAATATTGGCATCCTTAGTCAATTTTCCCACTGAAAGCAAATTATGTTTAAATTCTGGGACATATAGACAATCTAACAAACTTATGTCATCAGAAATCTTAATCATGCCAGCATATTTAACCTTCTTAACTGTATGATCAGGTAATCTCACATTAATATCATGTTTAAGCTTGTAAATCACATCAAAACTATCATAATCACTACTCATATGAGTGGTAGCTCCTGTATCCAAGATTCAACTAATTAATTTTCTACCTTTAGAATCAATTGAAATAATATTACCTGCAAAATGATCAAAGCTAGCCAGATTTGCTTCATTCTGAGCTCCTGAAGATGTTCCAGCCTCCTTTCCTTTCATAGCCCTTACAATTTCTTGCTGGATCATAGAGGAGATCATTCCTTTGAGATCAGAACCATCTTGAGCAGGCTCCACATAATCCAATGGATTATTCATTTCTTGTACAGCAAATCCCTTTTCTTTGATCCTTTGATCCTTTGCTCCTGGCCACCAGTCTGGAAAGCCCTTAATCTTGAAACAATCCCTCTTTACATGTCCTTTTTTCCCACAGAAATCACATTTCAAGAAAGACTTATCTTCCTTCTGATAATTCTGTGTTTGATATGGTTTCACAAATGCATTCTGTCCTTGAAATTGAACCTTATTGTTCTGATTTGTCTGATAGCTCCCCTTCTGCCCAAATCTATTGGTAACTTGCATTGCAGACACTGAAACTCCCTCTGCAGATTGCAATTTCTTTTGCTTCTCCAAGTCTCTGACCATTCCATAGGCTTCTGAAAGATTTGGCAGAGGTTTATACAACAGAATTTGACCTCTTGTATTTGAGAATTCATCATTTAATCCCATTAAAAACAGCATCATCTTTTCTTCTTCATAATCCCCAAACCTCATTCCAGGTTTGATACAAAACAATTCCTCCCACAAGACTTTCATCTTGTTATAGTAGACAGCAACACTGTCTTTTCCTTGTTTAGTAGAATAGATTGCTTTCCTTATTTCATATAGCCTGGGACCAATACACCCTCCAAGCTGATCCTTGATTTCTTGCCATAGAGTAAAGGCATCTGAGGCATAGGCAAAACCACTGGCCAATTCTCTTGACATACTGTTGAGTATCCAGGAAACCAGGGTGCGTGGCATTAACCTTTCCCCATTGTTTAAAATCTTCATGTTCTTGATCAGGCCTCAAGAAATCTCCATTAATGAAGACTAACTTGTCCTTGGCTTGGAAAGCATTTAACATGGTTCTGCTCCATGTCTGACAAATCAGCAGCAAGAACCAGATTTGAGTGATCTGCACTGTGCAGAAACAATGGATTCTGAGGTCCATATCCTACTTCTTGATTTCCAGCCATTGATCAATCGATTATCACTCTTGTTTCAACCAGTAGCTCTGATACCATCTAACAATTCAATACAAATCTTGCATATAGCTTCAAGAATTGAAGCATAAATCGAAAATAATCTTGGAAGAAAATACAGAACTTTATTTAGGCATTTCTGGATAAAATTGGATCGATTACAAATGGAATAATGATCTATAGTAGTGGATACAATTGAATATATATAGGAGAAAAGCTAATAAACTGTTAAAGAAAAGGAACTAACTTAATCGATTAACAACTAACTTAATCGACTAACAGCTCACTAACTAACTCTAACTGAATTTTGGACAAGCTCTTCAGGACACGTGTCCACTTCTCATTGGCTCGCTCTTTCCTTTAAAATGAGCTGACCAGGGATCGAACCCTGCTTCAATTCCATTGATCGATCTATTTAACAAACAACCTTCTTTCAACCTTCTTCCTTGAATCATTTCAAATCTTCCACTGCATCTACATACTGTTTCAAGGCTTTCAAACCTTTCAACAATGAATAACCTTTTACATTCTTCTTCATCTCCTTCATCACAATTACTCTTTACACGAACTGGTAATAATTTCTCTACCGACTTTTACGTAAATTTAGTCTAGTTGATGTGAAATTGAAGAAAGAAACATGATAGTGGATTCAGCGGTGGGGCTCTCCCCTGCCTTGCCACTGTTTCCTTCACTGGCAGTCCGATTTAGGTTCGTTGGTGGTGGTCGAACTCACCTTGGCCATCTTTGGGCTTAATTTTTTTATTTCGATTTGTGGATTGTTGGGTCGATTTCTTGGCTTTGGAGAAGTTATGATTGGATTTCTTAGGTCATTGTGAGTGTTTTGGTGTGGTTTGTCGGCTTTTGGGTGAAAATTGCCATTGGCACTGTACGTTGGTGTATTTGGGTTCGATTTTCTTTGTCAATTGGGGTTGATTTTGGGATTGGGGTGTGAAATGTTGATTGAATAAATCGACATACTCATTGTTTTGAAGACAACAAACTACAAGTACTGTTTAATATCGTTTGCTAAGCCTTTACAGGTAAATATTGGAAGATCGTGGCACAAACATTAATCGAGGACAATAACGAAGACTCAGAAGATCTTAGTTTTTTTATTTCAGATGTCGTCTTTGTATGAACTCAATCATGTTGGAAATTGATGTGTCAATTTCCTCAATTAGTGCCCGTGAACTATATCATCTATATATACGGTTCAACAACCGATAGTTATCTGAACTATCAGTAGTCTCACCCGAGATAATGCCGGGGGTCATCGAATGGCAGACTAGGCTCTCACGATGATCTTCGGGATTCGTGTATACGGTCTTATACGTTGAATCCCGATGCTTTCGTTACTCGGGCTATGAGGTCACACACGTAACAATTACCGAAGATACTTTCGAGTAGTGACCCGAAAGTGAATAAGGGATTTGATCCATATTGAGGAATTTCGGTTCGATCGAGATCGTGTCCCGACACCGATGGTGCGCCCGGAATTGGTTCCGGACACACCATTTGGGGTTTATGTATATATATATATGTGAGATATATATATATATTATCATTTATTGAAATGATTTAATTAATTAATGAATTAATTAAATAAGATATGATTTAATTAATTAATTAAGATTAATTAATTCCATCATCATGAATGGTTGACATCTTGGTGGCTACTTTATGCCTTGGGAAGGCTTTGTAAGACTTGGGAACAACTCTTGTAAGAGAATCTTCCATGGACCAAGAGGCATTAACCATATGGATGGTTAATGTGTTTGTTTAGTGTATAATGTGTTTCATTATCCATTCTATATCATAAGATGATATAGAATGGGTAGAGAATCAAGCTAAGTATCACACAACTCTTGTTAGAGAACACAAACAAACACACACACTTCATCTTCAAACCCTCTAGCAAAACTCTAAGTATTAGAGTATAGAAATTTTTCTATAGTTTGCTATAGTAGTTAGACTACACACTCCTCAATAACACACACTAGTCCAAGTGTGTCTTATTGCTATCTAAGGTATTGGTGTGGACTATTTCATAGTAGTTCCATATCACCTTGGTGATAGAAATTTCTTCAAGAAGAAAGCAAGGAGCAAGGTGTGGGGATAAGCACTTGAAGATCATATCGCTTCCGCTCACGCTTCAAAGGTATATCTTTGTAGCCACACTCTTTGATTGTGTTAGTTGTAGCATATTCACACTATCTTTAAACATATACTTCTATGAGCTAGTTTTATTGTGTAAGTTCTAACGATCAACGAATTAGGGTTTTCTAGACATATGAACTATCGTAGTTCATTGTGTCTTGCAACCCCGGGATATTCCAACAAATCAATCTCTCTTTTAATTGACTTAAAAGTGCTAGCTTATTATAAATCAAATCGCCGTTTAATATGAAACTGTTTTTGTATAAAACTACAAATTGTGGATCTTTTAAAATGTTTTCAGTATTTGTATCACTTACTGATTGCACAAATCATTGATATATCTTTGTAATATAAAGAGTACAATTTTATTCTGTTATATGTGATCAAATATTCCTTAAAATCGTTTTCTCTTTAACAACTGAAAATACCACATCGTAACTTGGATCAGAACTTGGCCAAGTACCGATCAAACCTCTGAAATCCTCGTAGTTGATTTCGGAAGGAGATTGGAACTTGCCATGTACCGACTAAAGTACCGATGTCCCTCGTAGTCCACTTTGGAACTTGATCGGAAGTTGTTATCTTCCAACTTAAGTTCTGAAGATGCTTCGTAATCAATTTCGGAACATGGTCGGAACTTAACCATGTACCGATCCCGTATCTTCTGGTGGTTGGGCGTATCGGAAGAACATCGGAACTTTTCCAAGTACGAATCTACCTCCGATCCTAGGTAAGCCACACTTGGGAATCATTAGACCCCACTCTCACACACGAAAATCATAAGTTTTCTACAACTTTCAAAATCCCTCTAAAGCACTTTCATTCAATTCTTTGAGAGAAATTGAGAGAGTTCATTGCTTATCAATTATTATAATCTATTATTCATTTCGTAGTTCATTCAAAATTCTAGGAGGTTATTCTTGGGTCTCTAATAGGGTTATTAGGGCTTGAAATCCTGAAGGGTTGCTTCGAATTTCTTTTTTCTTTTTCTTTTTTTATAAAAGCGATATTATGTTAATGGCTCGAAACGAGCAGAGAAAAGAGTGATACATAAGTAAATGGACTAGAAGTCCAAAACCTGTACAGACTTATCCAAACCAAAATTAGACCCATTTTAAAAAAGGAAGCCCGTGCTCATAAAACAAACGGAGCCCAAGAGGCCACCCTAAGGGTCTAAAGACCAAAAGATGCCATAAGGAGTACTATTTAATGAACGCCTCCCCTCATTGAGGAACCTAGAAGGTTCCGCCTCACTAAACTCCTGCCTCTTCAATTATTCGAAAAACTTGCCTTCTCATTTCCTCCCCAGCTTCTGAAACTTCCTATATAGCCTCCAAACCTCCCCGTTGCCGGAGATTCTAATGAAGAAAAACCCCCGGTGGTTCATTAGAGTTAATTCCTTTCGGTGGAGATGCAGACAAGGAGCCTCTCATCAAGAAGATGGGTGCGGGATTTGAAGTAGAGCTGGAGCTGCCTCCTCCGCTGCCAAAAGTAAGTCGGAAATTGAAAGCTTTCCATGGGTGTTCGAATCTTGCCCTCATGAATTCGCATGTTTCTTTAGTGCCATAGATCCCACATGCATGTATCCCATACTCTAAATTTATCTGGTGGAACTCTTTTGCGTATGTATTTAAATAGATCTTTGAATGTATGAGTGTTAGGATCTATATAGGGCATTTTGAGTATGCTATGTACTTCTTGACTGAACTCACACTATATGAATAAATGCTTTTCATCTTCTCTAAATTGATTGCAAAAAGTGCAAAGATGATTTACATCCACCTGCTTTGTTCCCAAATTAACTTTCGTTGCCAATCTATTGAGGCAAGCTTTGTACAAAAAGTGTTTAATGTTTTTGGGTAACCGTAGTTGCCAAATCTGCCCGAACACTGGATCCTGACTTGAGTTGCTTGTCGACGTAATTGAATTTGAGTGATGGGTTTCCATGATAAAATTATAAGCTGACTTAACTGTGAATTTACCTTGTTTATCTGCTATCCACTGAGGATTGTCTCTGCCATTTAAATTATTGAGTGGTATGCTACTAATTCCTTCTACATCTATGGGAAAGAAAGTGGAAAGTAACCTGTCCATTTTTCACACCCCTATGTCTGGGTCAATCAAGTTGGCTACTGTGATGTTTGGTATCTCTGGCTCCATTGGTGTTATCAATTGATTCGAATGTGTATGTGGTACCCATTTGTGTTGCCATACTTGTATATCTTGCCCATTTGCTAACACCTAATTTGTTTTTTTGTTGACGAGATCCCATACCGAGAGGATGCTATGCCACGTGAAACTTGGAGAACTTTCCAATGATGCCAACCAAAAATTCTGTTGAGGGAAGTAACATGCTTTAAAGTCTCAAGGTAGCAAGGAATCTGGGTTATTAACGATTTGCCATACTTGTTTCATAAGTAGGGCTTCATTGAAACTTTTTGTATCCCGAAACCCCAATCCCCCTTGTCTTTACTTTTATATAGGATAGACCAGGCAACCCAACGTATTTTATTTTTACCTTCTTCACCTGATCCTTACCATTAATTAGATAGGAATGTATTAATTTCCTTGCATAGAGATGTCGGGAGCCGAAAACAACTCATTGTAAAGGTGGAGATCGCCTGTAAAACTGAAGCAATAAAAATTTCCTTTCCCGCAATAGATAATAACCTAGGTTTCCAGTTATCCACCTTGGCCTTTACCTTATCAAGCAGATAGGTAAAAACCTCTTTGTTAGAGGTGCCAACAGTGGAGGGGAGACCTAGGTAATTACCATGGTTGGAAACTTCGGGGATGCCTAACAACCCCGAGATATTCCTCCTGGTATCATCAGCTACACAAGGGCTGAACAGAATAGATGATTTGTCGGTACTCACCAGTTGGCCCGAGAGATCCTCATATGTCTTGAGTATTCGCTTAAAAGTGGCTGCCTTCTCCATTGATGCTCTACCCACTAACAGGGTATCATCCGCAAACATAAGATGGGAGATAGGCTCCACCCCATTATAACGTATCCCTTGCAATTCCCCATTCTCACACGCAGTTTTAAGCATAGCGATAAGGCCTTCTGTGCATAAAATGAATATATAGGGGATAACGGATCCCCCTGGCGTAGACCACGACCTGGCTTAATATACCCCGTCTGCTCCTCATAACCAGTAAAGCATAAGTAACTTATTTCACATGATACATAATAAGAAGAATATTGTCAGTTATCAAACTATCAGGCATGAATGTGCTTTGCGATTCAAGAACAATAGTGGGTAGCACCCGCTTCAGCCTATTGGCAAGGACCTTCGCAATCAACTTTACAGTCGTATTACACAAAGCAATCGGTCTGAATTGGGTTGTAGAGACCGGCTTGGTAACCTTAGGAATTAAGGTAATAAAAGTGAAATTCAACTTGTTGAGAAATCTGGATTTCTAGTTAAGGTTAGTTAGAAGATTGTGAATCTAATTGGGGTTGCTTGCTTTGTATGAATGCTTGGAGTTTCTCCACTCATAGTAGATTCATTACCGAAAATCCTGAGTTTGGAAAGCTAAAGGTCGAGCAGTAGGGGAACCGAAGCTCGCTGAAATCCACTGAGTCATTTCGTTCCTTCGTCTTTGTTATTTCAATTATTATTATTACTATTGTTATTTAGTTTAGTGCATAATATTACCCATAATAATTGTTTAATTTTCCGTGCATTATTTTCATCTTAATTTGTTTTGTCATTGTAATTTTTCTATAATCGAAAAAGTAATGAAAAAGATAGTAATCCTCATTCACCCCCTCTAAGGATCACGTATTATCTAACATGAAATGCATTGTCACTAAAATTTGATTTTGGTGGATTTTATGACTAAGGAGATAGCAGAATCTCAAGAAAACAACGAAGCTGAATAAGGCACTACTATTACTGAACTTATTGCAAACTTAACTATTCCAACCGAGGATGAGGAGCAGAATGTCAAGATTCGAAAGGAGTCCACGTCTCAAACAAAGAGGGACAATGACACGAAGGAAGAAGTTGATTATGGGGTGCTTGATGATGACAACGTGGTGAGGACTATTGAGGCTAGAGCTGTGTTAGTGGTCAGTTTTGGTGGGCGTGCAGTTTGATGTATATAACGAAGAAAAGTTTTTAGACTACACCTGAACTTTTCCCTTATTATTGGGGTCGAAAATGTCTTTTTTTAGAATGGCATATGAAATTTTCACAACGTTTTTCTTCAAAAAATTATATTTTCAATATAACTAACTTGTCATTGGTTAAGGATTATTTTGAAGTCAACATGTTGAAAAAGAAAAAAAATCAAAGTTCTGGTGCCAAATTTAAGGTCCATATGCCTACAGGTCCTAATTTGGCAAAATGGAAGAATTTCAGGTGTCTCGATGCAAAAAGAAAACCTTAAAGTGGGTGTAATTCACTTACTTATTTTTAGTATGCATAACTAAGAACAATTGTCGAAAGTCATTATTAAATAAATATCATATATTCCTCTAATAAATTATATTAGATTCCATTATAAGCATGAATAGATTCCAATTATATTATAAATATTGCAAAAAAAAATCTAAAAGATCTAATTTATACTTCTTATTAATCAAATAAAAAATTATTATTTGAATAACCTTAAGCTATATAATACTTATATCAATTGTATGTAACTTATCAATTGTATATAACTTTTTAATTTTATTTAGACCTAGTGCCACAATAATTTTTATGTTATATAATTAATAATATTTAGAGATCACTTTTATTTCCTTCTCTTGTATTATATCAATTATATACTAGATTAACAATTTCTATTTTACATATTGTATATATTTAAGATTGTATGATAGTGTTTTTCATTTTTTTGAACTTTCTAATCTTAAATTTTGTGAAAAGATCATCTTTTCTAATTAAACAAAGTGATATTTGTAAGTATATATAGTATAGGTACGTCATCTCATGTTTCCTCTGATAACGATAAATCATATAAAAGAATATTAAATGTTCGTAGACTTTTCAACACAAACGTTAACTTTAAATCTAAAATTATATTAATACCAAAGGTGTGGTACACCATTTCAAAGTTTATAAAAAAATATTATGTACTTTTAAGTTTATAGAGAGCTATGATGTATATTTTGAAGTTTATAATAGGAATGGTTCAAATTATCCCTTTAAAACTATGTACTCATAAGGCTTATCCCAATTTGTTTTAATCTTTCTAGTTAAAAAGTACCAAAATACAAATCACTATCCCCAATTCTTTATTTACTATAATTTCAACTCTATCTTTTTCTACTTTTATCTCTATGAAATACTAGTAAAAGAGAAATTTGGCAGATTAGCACATTTTCAATTAGGGTCTTCGAGTGCGATTGTCACATTTTGACTTTTGTGTTATTCAGGATCGCACTCGAGAAATTTGGCAGAAAATAAAGTCCGTCTCGTTGTTCGCCCACTTCAATTAGGGTCTTCGAGTGCGATCCTGAATAACACAAAGAGACTCACTAAATTGTAACAAATAATGAAAATCAGAAACAAGAGACGATACTGAAAGCAGGTTGCAAGTAAAATTGGGAACAAATAACACATGTTTAAGTTGCAACCCACAACACAAAGATACTGATCAGCAATGAGTAGTCATTGATTGTTCACCATCCGGTGGACCAACCGGACACGCAGGCATAGAACTAACATTCGATAAACAGCGAAAATCACCGGTGACATGCGGTGACATGAGTCGAGGCCCCCGTATCAATAATCCAAACATCAGGAAGAGACTTACCCATCCATCGATCATTAGAATAAGTACAAACGGCCTTAGAAAACAAACTAATAACCTGTTGCCATTGATCAATGGTCATACCCGGTAGAGAAGAATCATCAAGAACCGAAGCATTGGATGTTGGAGTCGATGAACAAGTCTGAACAGCCCTGACCTCGGCCTCAAAGGTGCGACCAGGGAGCCTTTACCTGTGCTAACCTTGAATCGCCTCCTAAGCGATTCCCACAAAGGACGTGCTTCTTCAAAAAATGATAGTGTTCCGAATAGAAACATCAATAGTGTTGAGAATCTATTGCACCAACATTGCCTGAACACAATCCCAATCAAGAATACGAATAGCAGAAGTAGGTTTAATAATACAGCCATCAATAAAGCCCTATTTTCTACGACAAACCAACGATCGGCGAAACGAGCGCGACCATTCATCATAATTGCCTCCACTAAAAATAATATTAGTGATGAGTCTCCCGGTGAATCATTAGAGTTAAGGGAGTATGGAGAAAATATATCAATTTTCTCGGTCTTCGTTTGCAATGACTTGTCCAAATTGTCCGACTTATCCTCTGGTGACTTAGTCATTACTCATTATGCAAATTGGTCAAGAAAAGGGTAATATAGATCGGCAGAGAATGTAAAAAATAATAGAGGTGGTGATGTGATATTTCAGAGGTGATAAGTACACTGTTTAAAGGATCAATTTGCTCTGAACCATGTAGAATATTACCGTGAATGCCTCAAAACTTTTTTAATCATAAATGTACAATATATACAATATATAATTAGGATAATATCGACAACGATCATAAGCGGCCATCGACAACCACAACTTTAACTACCTAATTTCATCGTAATAAGACTCCATATCTTCATAGTTCATAAGCGGCCATCGATCACAATTGTCAAATTTTAGATGCTAAGAACTAAAAAAAATTATCATAGTGAGACGAAAACATTTTAAAAAGACCAAAGCTCCAATTATATTCTTATAACCAATGAGAGATACATAGGTAAAACAATGATCCTAGTCTCATTATAAAAATTAAAAAATTGATATGAATTTATAGCACGTTAGTCTTTGTTGGAGAAAATACAAATTGAAGTTGAAATGAAGTGATTATTAGTATTTTTTATGGCATATTGCAAAAACTTATATTCACACTCAACTAATAATCTATTTGTGATGACTTGGCTTCCATTAAAATAATTTCATCAAGATGTCCATTTCTTTACTCAAAATACATATAATTAAGGTTGTCGTTAATATATTTTCCGTTTTAATTTGTTTTTGAATTAATGACTAATTTGAATGATTTATATAAAGTTTCTAAATATTGTAATAGAAAGTAAACTTAATCGTGCAATTATTTTTGTCATTTGCGTCTGCAATCTTCGTGCGTACCGTGAATCACGTATATTTTCACTTTAAGTGCTTTTTTCGGATGGGATAAGTATCAATCTTATTTTGTAAATAGACCCTCCTTTTGTCTCCAAATAAAAAATTATCATTTAATACCTATATATACACCCTCCATTTGTCTTCACAAAATTATTATTTTAATTTTAATAATTGATTTTCAATTTATAAAATCGATTATTATATAAAATATATAATATTTAGTTAATATACGTTAACAATCTATTATCTATACATCTTAGTATTTCGATAATATAAAAGATATATCAAACTGAACTGATTAAATATAACAATGAGCATATTCTGTATTTATATGTACAATATCAAATACTTATGATAATAATACTAAACTTAATACTCACGTTGTTACTATAACTAATATGAGAATAATAATGACTCATATATTCTGCAATCTTCTTAATTCATTCCAATATTTACATGTTAATTTTGAATCAAATAAAAAGTTATATATGTATCAATTAAATTACAATATTATTGTTTAATTTTCTCAGTTGATAAAATATGACCTCACACATAAATTTTTCTAACGCGAGGTTCCAAAAAAATATAGTTTGAGCAGGGTCGGTCCATAGATTTTCGAGGCCTAGTGTGAAAACAAAAAATGGGGCCCTCGATATATATAATAAAATTTAAATTTTTGAGAACTCATCTTCGTTCATTGAAATGAAAATTTTCGTGCATTATTTGATGCAAAATTTTCATTTAATTGATCACTAGCTGTAGAAATACTTTCAAAAAAGAAATTTTCAAGAGCTCCGTTTTATGATATAATCAATTCATTCATTTCACGTTTTCTTTTTTTTTCTTTTATCATTTCCGGATAAATATTTGCGAGACAACATATTATAAAATAGACAAACAATTATTAATAAACAAGTAAACAATAGAATATAAAATAAAAAAATTATAAAATTAAGTAACGAACATAAATAAAGTACAAAATTAATTAAATAAATAAATTAACAAGAGAAAAAGGAACGATATCACCTGAAAATTAATGAAACTATTTCTAATTCTTGAAATTGACAAATCACTATGCCTCACCGGATATCAATTCAACGAATGCATCAACTGATTTATTTTATTAAAATAATAGTATTGCATTAATTCTAATATCAGATTATGAGTAAATTTGCTTTGTAATTCTACTTATACAACTAATATATATATATAGGAAAGACCGAAAGGTTAAATGAGTACTACTAAGCTAAGTAGATAGTAGTTCAGTCTTTTGACTCTTAGTTATTCTAAATCTCATTAGATAATGTTAACCAAGTTCATAGTTTTAATACTAATATTTTTATATCGATATTAGTTCATCACTTTTCAATTCTAAAATTATAAACTTAACACTTATTTAATAAATAGAATTTTTAAATATATATTCTAATTTCTAATTTTTAATTCAGTAAAATAATTATATAAATTTTTAAAAATTTGGGGGCCCTCTAAAACAGAGGCTTAGTGCGACCGCGCCCCGCCATGGATAAGGGCCGGCACTGAGTTTGACTTTATTGTTGTTGACTACTTAAAATTAATCTTAGCAATTGTTATTTGTTTTATTGATGGAGTATTTTTGGTCGAAGTACCAGGTCATTTGTTTTTGCAATTTTAAAGTATATATTTAATTTGACATTTTTCCTTAATTCGCACACGCACCAATGATATTTAACTTTATTTCTTCGTTGAACACGTTGATGTAAAATACTATTAAACCGGGCCCCTTGTGAACATGTTATCATATCATAAAACATGTTGATGCAATAATAACACACGTTTATTTAGTAGGTTCATGAATTTTCATGCATTTTACGTATAAAATAAATACGGAGTATTATAAATAAAATACAATATAAAATGAAACAAGAGGGAGATAGTATTATTATTCTATTCAAATGTACATCACAACAACAAAAAAACGCTCTCAAACCCTCTCCATAGGCGATTTTGGGCGGCCAATATACATCAATCAAACCGCCTCGTCTCCGACCAAATGGTCGCTGGGGAGGACCCCCCACCCCCTCTACCACCCACTGTGGAGGGGCTAAAACAACCACTCGGCCCTGGAAGTGTGGTGGCAGCCCCGTTGGATCCAAGTTTCCACTCGCATAAAGTCACCAATTTGGATGCTACGGCTCCCATGCTTCAATCACCATTATTAGACTCTTCTTCATCTCCTTTAGGTGCTGAATTACCTTCATCTCCAGTTGATTATGAGGTGGATTTCACGAAAGGTTTGGATAGGGATGCTTTGTCCATTGATTTGAGCCACGATTTCCCTAAAAACCCTACCTGCGGCGGCATCAGCCAGGCGCCTGAGCAGCCCATGGGTGGCGCCACCAGCCCTGGTGGTTCTGGTAAGTCTTTTGCTATTCTTGAGAGTCCCCCTGGCCCTGAACCACGTGTGTGCCCTGCTGACCACGTTTTGGAGAAGTCCTACTCAGCAAGGACTCCTCACTCGACTAGGTTTCCTACTTCGGATAGGACTCCTAGTGAGGAGGAGTCTTGTGTGCGTCCTGGTCCCAATTTGTTGGCTACGTCCACTGATTTGGATGACCCTTCTCATGCTCATGCTGGTCCGTCTAAGGACCCTAGCCTTGGTTCATGCGCAATGGCTAGCCAACTTCAAGCCGTGTCAACTAGCCCCATGGAGGTGGCTAGGTTGGACACGCCTACACCTAATGCCACATTGTTGCCCACTCTAGGACTCCTAACTCGTGAGGTTGATAACGTGGCCAAGCCTCCTATTGAGGCTAGGCTAACGATGTCTCACGAGCAAATGTTGGCCTCTTTCCCGGCCCTCATCCCTCGCTATGGTACTACCAAGGATTCTACTAAGGAAGTGCGTGTGGATAATGTGGCTGAGGTTACTATCGTGCCTAAGCACAAGGTCGACCCCAAGCCTTCCTTCGTGCAGGCCGTAAAATCTAAGACGCAAGGGGCGCAAACGAGACGTGATTACGCTCGTAGATATGATATTCCCCCACCTACGTCTATTGCTCCTTCAACTACTGTTGGAGGCAAACCTACTATTCTATTTAAAGCTGAGGATAAGGCTCGCTTTATAGCTAGTATGCAACATGTTTTGATTGGTAAATTTTCCCACGGACGTCCTGCTATTACTGATATCAAGGAGTTCTTTACCAATCTTAAGTTAAGAGGAGATTATAATCTCTCCATTTATGACGACAGACACCTTATTGTTGAATGTGCGTTGTTGGAAGATTATATTCGCCTCTGGCTTAGGGTCATCTGGTTCATCAAGAGTTACCCTATGAGGATGTTTAAATGGACTCCCGACTTTGATGCAACCATTGAATCCTCGCTGTGTCCAGTATGGGTCTCTTTTCCCAAGTTGCCCATTTACATGTACACGAATGAGGGTTTACTCTCTGTCGCTAGTGGTGTGGGTAAGCCGCTATGTATTGATCATTTGAACACCACTCGGACGCAATTAGGGTGTGCTAGTGTCTGTGTCGAGATAGACGTGGCTCAACCCCAACCTAAGGAGGTGGATGTTAGATTTGAACACACTCTGGCGAGTGGTAAAGTGACCTCCGAAGGATTTGAGCAGAAGGTTACATACGAAGAGATGCCTGCTTACTGTACGATGTGTAAGCACCTGGGCCATGCTTCATCGCAATGTAAACTGGGTGGTACGGTCCTGTCTCAACATACTGCTACTGGTAGTCAGCCATCGGCTAACCCTGGGAGTCACGGGGTTCCTTCTCAAGGGGCTGTTGGTTCTCGTGGTGATACTGCTCCTAAGAAACGTAGAAGCAGGAGGCGTACTACCTTGAAATGGCAAGAAAAATCTAAAGATATCCCCGTCACTAATGCCCAGGGCTCTCACGAGCAAAAGAAACAGCAGCAAAGTGAGAATACCACAAGTCCGGTTGTTGCCTTGGCACCAGTAGAAGCTACCCCTGATCGGGATTTGCCCTCTACTGTTGAGCCAGGCAATAAGGGACTCCCTAATAACTCTGCTGTTGAGGTTGTGACTAAGCAGATAGCTGATAAGGGTACGGCTGAGGGCGGAGAGACAGACACTGCGACCCAACCCGGGACGTGGATTGATGTCCCACCTAAAGCTCGTGCTAAGACCATTGCTTCATCTACGCAGTCTGCCTCCATTGTCACTCACAATAGATTTGTCGATTTAGATAAGGAGGATGACTTTGAGGGCGTTACTGCCTCCAGGACAGCCAGATCTCTTCCTAGCTCCCCCAAGTCCTCCTTGCCTAAGCGGGGGATCGCTGCGGCTAGCAAGCTCTTCGAGGAATATAAGTCCTTGAAATTAAAGAAAGCCAATTTGCCCCAACGCCCCAAGACTATTATCCCCCAGGGCTCGGCTCTTACTAAGAAGGAGAGGATGCGCCTTTCCGATGTCGAGTAGTATCTTATGCTGGAATCTACGTGGGGTTGGCAATTCGCCCACACGTAGGAGGATTAAATCTCTTCGCAGGCTCCACAAGTTTTCCATCTTATGTATCCAGGAGCCTATGATCTCTGTTACAAAATTGCCTAAGCTGATGAAAAAGCTTAATTTCTCCGGTAGTGCTGCTAATTCTACTAACAAGATCTGGGTCTTGTGGAATGATCAGCACACTGTTCATGTGCTGGCTGATGAACCTCAGCTGTTACATCTTCGTGTGTCTTCAGGTACGAAGGATGTCCTCCTCACCATTGTCTATGCTTCGTGCACCTCCAATGGCCGTCAGGCCTTATGGAGTAGCTTAGCGGACAAGGCTGACCCTATGCTTCCTTGGGCAGTCATGGGAGACTTCAACTGTCTGTTGTCCGACAGTGAGAGTAAGGGTTGTCTCCCCCAAAAGGGCATGGACGACTTCATAAACTGTTTGATTAACTGCAATCTTCAGGACGCCGGTTTCACTGGTTCTCCATATACTTGGACTCAGGGGAACAAATATAAGCGCCTGGATCGGGTGCTCGTCAACCCTGAGTTTCGCAGCTTTTTTACTTCTGTTGGGGTTCGACATCTTGCTAAGACGGGGTCTGATCACGCACCTCTGCTGATTGAGTGCAAGATGGACTCTGAGGTGATTAAGTCGAGCTTCAGATTCCAGAATATGTGGATAAAGCATGAGGGCTGCCGCGACCTTATTGAGAAATCTTGGTCTCTACCTGTTTGGGCGGAGCCTATCACTGCTTTCTGGAGTAAGTTGAAGCGTTTAAAGGGTGATCTCAAGCTATGGAATAAACAGGTTTTTGGAAATATCTTCTCGCAAGTTGCGCAGATTGAGGATGAGGTGTGCCAGAAGGAAACTGCTTACCAACAATCTGGTCTCCCACAAGATCGTGAGGCTCTTAGCTTGCTAAAAGCAAAGCAGCTCCGTCTTTTAGCTATGGAGGAGGATTATTGGCAACAGAAAAGCAGTTGTAACTGGTTTAAAGAGGGTGACAAGTCTACTGCCTTCTTTCACTCTCATGTCAAGCAGAAGAGGAAGAAGAATCGTATTGCTGGTACCCTTGACAACGGTGTTTGGGTCTCCGATAAAGATGGTATTATTGACTCCGCTGTTCGCTTCTTTCAAAACCTTTTTGACGCTGATGGGCACGAGGCTGATGAGGATATGTTAGATGTCATTCCTCCGTTGGTCTCTACTGCGGATAATCAGGCTTTGTTGGCGGAACCTACGCTTGAAGAGCTTAAAGAGGTGGTCTTTAGTTTGAGTTCGCAGAGTGCTGCTGGGGTGGATGGTTACAATGGAGTCTTCTTTCAGACTTATTGGGATATCATCCAGCAGGATTTGCTGCGAGCTATGATTCACTTTATTGCTGGCAACAAGTTACCTAAGGGTGTCACTTCTACGGTGCTTTGCCTTATTCCGAAAAGATCAGGGGCTCAGACCTGGAGTGAATTTCGCCCTATTAGCCTGTGCACCTTCATGAATAAGGTTGCCACTAAAATTATCAATTCGCGTTTAGGGAATATCCTCCCGAAGCTTATATCTCCGATGCAGGCTGGATTTGTTCAGGGCAGAAGTATTTACGATAATATCATGCTCGCGCAAGATCTAGCTCACGAGATTAACAGGACTGCTAATGGGGGTAATGCCATTCTTAAGCTTGATATGACTAAGGCGTTTGATCGTCTGTCTTGGAAATTTCTGAAAAGAGTTCTACTGGCCTTTGGCTTCTCTGATAAGTGGGTCTCCTTGATTATGAACTGCATTGACCAGTCGTATTTTTCTATCATGATTAATGGGGAGATCCAGGGTTACTTTCCGGCATCAAAAGGTGTTAGACAAGGGGACCCGCTTTCTCCTGCGCTATTCATCCTTGCTCAGGAATATCTCCTCCGTGGCCTTATGAGAATCCATGAAGAGCATCCTGAGGTGCGCTATAATGGTGGGGGTAGTAAGGATGTTATCGTCCCTTGCTTGTCTTTCGCTGACGATTGCCTTCTCTTCTGCAACGGAAAGAAGAGTTCTCTTCGTATCATTATGGATTGGCTCGATCACTATCAAAGTGTCTCCGGCCAGCTTATCAACAACTCCAAGAGCAGCTGCCTTGTCTCCACCACTGCAAGTCCTGCTAGGATTAGCGTGGTGTGCCATGCGACGGGGTTCAAGCTTGAAAAATTTCCTTTCACCTATCTGGGTACTCCCATCTCTAAGGGGGCCAAGAGATGCTTCTTGTTTGAGAAGTTGATTCACAAGATGGTGGATACTATAGCTGGGTGGAACCATGGGCATTTGTCCTCGGGGGGGCGTTTGACTTTAGTGCAGTCTGTTTTGATGGCTCAGCCTCTTCACTTACTGCATACCATTCAGATGCCCCTGACGGTGGTGGACAGAGTGCAAAAGATTTGTAATGGTTTCCTTTGGGGAAAGCAGCGATGGGCCAGTTGGTCTAAGGCGAGTTACAGCTATGAAGATGGGGGCCTTAATCTCAAATCCTTCGCTGCTATCAATCAGGTGTGTATGGTCAAGGCTTGGTACCGATTCAGATCTGTTGATAATCTTTGGAGTCGGTTCATGAAGGGGAAATATTGTAGGAAGTATCACCCTGTTGAGGCCAGGGAGCATCCTAAGCACTCCATGTGCTGGAAATTTATTTTGCGAGGCCGGGAGTTTGCTGAGAATCACACTCACTGGGTTCTTGGCAAGGGTGATTGTAGGTTCTGGGATGAGTCTTGGGGTATTCCAAGGCTTACTCCCTTGGAGAATCTTGAAATAGATAGTAATCTGCGCGTTAGTCAGCTCTGGCAGAATGGGGAATGGAACCAGGGTCTGCTGCGCGATATGGTTGACTCTGACACTGTCAGAGCTATTATGTCTATCCCTATCCACTCGGGTGAGGAGGATGTCGCAGTGTGGAAAGGTACGGGGGATGGTCAATTCTCCTTTCGGCAGGTGTATAAAGAGATTGCTCCATCTAGGGACCCTTCCTATCTGCACAGTCTTATTTGGCATTCTTCCTTCCCGAAAAAGATGTCTATGTTAGCCTGGCGGGTGTCCAGGGGATTCATTCCCGTTGACGAGCTCCTGCAACGCCGAGGTGTTTCTTTACCATCTCGGTGTGTGTGCTGCTCTAATACGGAGACGCTGGCTCATGTCTTTTGGGACAATGAGGTGGCAAGTCAGCTATGGCGCTACCTGGGGTCCGTCTTCGGCGTCAGGTATGATAATGTTCGTTCTCTCAGGGGGGCTATAGAGGCTTGGCTTCTGAGCTCCACCGCGGAAGGGCACGTTAGACACCTTGTTCTTATCGCCACCTTATATGCTTTATGGGTAGCGAGGAACGAGTGTAAGCATGAGGGGACCCCCTATCGTTATGATAGGATCAGGCATCATATTGTTCGTATTGTTTCTCTTTGGTGTGATGCTGGGTTTGGTTCTTATGGCCGTTGGCGGGGTAATCACGAGGTGGCTCGTAATTGGGGCTTGTTTGTTTTAGCTAAGCACAGTAACCCACCTAGATTAGTTGGTTGGATTCCTCCTCCTAGAGGTAAATCCAAACTTAATGTTGATGGCTCATTCAGTTCGTCCGGTTGCGGCTCGGGTGGGGTTTTGAGGGGTGATGATGGTCATCTCATTGTGGCAGTTGCGTTCCCTATCCATGCCTATTCTTCTTTTGAGGCTGAGGTTGAGTCTATGGTGGTGATTTTGAGATGGGTTCTTGAGCATTCCTATGGGGGTCTACATGTGGAAACGGATTCCTTGCAGCTGATGCAGGCTGTTCAGCACTCTGGGGGTCCTTGGCAGTTGAGATCTAGGATCATGCTTATTAGGAGGTTCCTTGAGCTCTTACAGTCGGAGCTGGGTCATGTTTGGCGAGAGCGGAATCATGCTGCTGACTACATGGCCAAGCACGCAGTGATTCACAGTGCCAGATTCACATGGAGACCGGGAGAGGAGACATCACAGTTCCGAGCTTTGATCAGATTGGAACAGATTGGTCTCCCTTATATTCGGAGGACTAGATGATAGTCCCCGTTCTTTATTTGCTAACAGTGTTGTGTTTGCTATGGCTTGCAGGTGCTCCCTGAGCGTATTTTTCCATCTAATGTCGACTTCAAGTAGGGGGGGGTACATATATAGCACCTGTCTACAGGGAGCTATATATGTTAATGCCCTCTGGATCTCCTGTGTAGGAGTGACAGAACCTCTAGAGGTTGATTGTGTTCATTTTGCAGGTACACCAGCACTGGAGGCTTATGTTTTGGACTGGATTGATAGGCGACGGGCACAGTCGCATTTCATATTGTCCGAGATTGATATTACATCTGGAGCTATTGCCTGAGCCAGAGCGGGATAGAGTTGTTGCATCATCTCTGATGGCATAGCTATTTATAGATAGACTTGCTGAGCGCGCTCCCCTTGTTTCTTTTTCTTGACTTACATTGATTACTGCTGCGATGCGCTCGCAAGACTTTGTATTTGTTTTATTTGAATGGTAACATGTAACCCCTGTTGGGTTTCGCTTAAAAAAAAAAAAAAAATGTACATCACAACATAGGAAGAAACCATCTATTTATAGGCTTACTCTAATAACTAACATTTATGAGCCTTCAATAGGAATATACCAAAGGTTAAACATATTTAGTGCTATGTTTTATTGCTAGTAAAAGACATCCACAAATATTCATAACACGGAGTATTTTTCACGAAAGGAATTAAGCTCGACCGACTCATTATTACAATGCTTTAAGAGAATTTCAAAATTAAAAAAAAATTAATTTCTCAAAGTTCGAAAGTAAGTTATCGTCGGTTAGTTACTCAATAACATGATCGCATTTGACCTAAACTCACAATCAGGAGGTCTTTGGTTCAATTTTTTCGTTAAAAATAATATGTTTCATATTCAATTATAATAACCCAAACACCGTCTCTTACAATCTCACAACCACACTTATCTCTATTGTACTATTTGGCTAATCGGTAATTGCATCATATACCAAAACTTAACTTTGGTCCATCACACATACATGTCCTTCAACAAAGAAATACAATACTTAAAAATGTGGCACCAAACACAAAATCATCGAAGTTTTTGTAACATCCTTTTAAATCATAAACTAAAACAATCCACCATCACAACAAAAACAAACATTATTCTCATTTACCCGAAGATAATGCCGAAGTATAATAACATACACACTAATATTTATATCGACCACCATACACCCACAAATGTAACAATCGTAGAATACACAAATTAAACAATAAACGACCAACACACCACTTTAATATATATCCACTATATTGCCACGCACCCCTACAAATTTCAACCATTGAAGCTCTCTTATCCACCTTAATATAATAAAACCTTTGTCACCTTACTCAGTTTATGTTACATTGAATCTCTTAAATATAATTCGCAGGTGATATCTAGAAATCTATCGAGGATCCAAAAGCAAGATTCATACCAACAATTTTGGATTCTTTGTACTCGACAATTCCCCCACTTAGATCGCGTTTTGTATACTCTACGGCTGTCTTTGACAGATCTAAACTAGAACTAGTCTTAGTTATGTTTAGTCATATAATATGTATCGAGCATACTATGTATATTTTTTCTATTTTAATTACTATAATTACAAAAAGCATATTCATATATATATATATATATATATATTACTTAAAAGTTTTTATGTCTTTTGAAAAATAAATATTCGTAATGAATGGGGATAATACAAAAATAACTTCATCATTAATTACTTTAAGTATTTTTCTTTCTTCTTTACTTGACAAGAAAATTATTATAAGTCTTACTACTATAATAGAGGTTCAATATATTAGGAATTTTTCTATAGAACTAAAAATCTAAAACTAAACAAATGGTAATGTATTAGCAATTTTCTTCTAAATTATAGGCTTAAATATAGTTCATGATTATTTTCAATATCCCAAACATAAATTATTTTATAATACTCAACTATCACAAAAACATAATGTATGTGAAAAAATAATATTCTTTATGATTTACAAATTATATATTGCTAGATAAAGTTCATGTTTTAACATTTAATTTACATTTGATAATTATAACAAATGAATCAGATAAAACAAAACTACACATGTAACATACGTCCCTTCTTACTAGTTTACAATAGAAATAAGTTCTGGTTAAATTTATGACTTATTTCTGTACCACCCTCTCAATTATCGTTTTTCAAATGATCCATGAAACTATATCTTTTCGACTTGTCCCTTTCGTCGATTATTACTTTTTCTTTTTGTCAAATTTAACCATATCTAAGGATTTTTTTCGATACAACAACAAAATACATCATCTTAACCTTAACCCCAAGTCCTTCTTTATTCCACTTCCACCCCACCGGAACTCAAGACAAGAAAAAAACTTCTCCTCCCACAACCATAAAAGTTCGGCCACGATCATAAAAGTTCCCTCATCGAAGAGGTTCCTCGTGCTTGGCTGATACATGACCAACAAGGAGGTTTTGATTACCCTTTGTGTGAGTGGAGACATGATTTTCTCACTAAACCCGGGTCCATTTAACATGTCAAACATGTTTTTATCTCTATATTTGCTAAAGCTTGAAGTGCACTTTTGGTAATGGTGCGTTTCCCCATCTTAGTTTTTAACGTTTACCCCCTCGATTTCTTTGAATTTAGTACCTGTCCCTTCCAAATAATCTATTTTGTCCTTAATGAAGTTATTTGCTAAAAGTATCCACGTCTTCTTCCCCACCTTCCACCACCAACACTACCACAATTAACAATCAACATCACTGCCACCAACAATCAACACCACAACTAAAATCGAACTCCTGAATCTTTCCCTAGTTACAAATAGTCGTACCATAAGAAACTGAATTACATTCTAATGAAACAAATTATCAAAATAATGTTTAATACTAACAAAACATATGCAATATGCTACCCGCCCCTGTCATGGAACCACCAAACCGGGATTGAGGGGCCTCGAACTGGGCCCGGGTTGAACACCTACCAAATTCAAGGTGGGCTCAAAACGGACCTCAGTTCGGCCCACTACTAACATATTTAATTATTTCTTGCTACTATGCATAAAATATTGGAACAAACATAACATGCGAGTATTACAAGGGGCACCGTGAGTAGTGAACCTGAGGGTCCTCGAACTGTCCGACGGGCGAATACCCATCGCATCCAAGATGGGCTCGAACCAAGCCTGGAGCTGGGTCCAAAAGCAAGGCCCGGTTCGCCCACTACCAAACTAACAGGGCCCTTTCTTGGGCTTTCGGGGCTGGCCGAATCCGAACCAGGCTAATGGGCCAACCCTGCAAATATAGGCCCAGTCCGTTTGCCGTGTCTAGCTTGATCCCTTGCTAAAGGAGCTAGCGCCGTTCGTGGGCCTAGCTCGATGCGTTTTAACAATCCAAGCCTGTGTGGGTTTGTTTAATACATCTACCTTTTACCAATAATTTTAATTTTTACTATAGTGCAAATCCATTACTATTATCAAAAGGTTAATAGACTACCAGCATTCAATTAGAGATTCTACTAAAGTTATGGCTTATTGGTAGGCAAGTATTCCTCAAACAATCACTTCATGAACCACTTGAATTTCAATAGTTGTAGGGAATTGAAGTTATAGACAAACAAATTGCGATGGATACATTGTCACAGTGGCTGATCTGTTATATGCACACCTAAATAGTGCTTGTTGGGAGCGAATTTACAAGTATGCCCCTCCTATTTGCAAACGTAGTGATTGAGGAACTTGACAGAGGGGCAAAATGGTTATTTCACAGTGAAAAGTAACACTGTCTGGGTGTGCATGTAGATTGTACTGTAGCCCTCACAGTGGAGACATAGGCGAGCCACATGAATACCCTACATGAAAATAAAATAGTTCAAATAGTTTAACCTTAGCAGAATCATGTTTGTTGTTGCTCTATTGACTTTATACCTTCTTAATAAATATACTTATCTTTTATTTAAATTTCCTATTTTCGTTTCATTCTTCGTACCATTAAAAAACAATTACTTATTATGTTAAATATTTAAAAAATTATGATGTCAATGTAAGAAGTAGTTTAAGTATTATGTTTGCCTTCCTACCAACTTTCTAGGAAAAATACACATAATAGTATAATATTCAATTATAATTTTATTTGTATTTGAAGACCAACTTAAATAATTTCCCAAAAATCCAAAAACTGAACCGAATTTGAGAAAACAAAATTGAACAAGTAATCATTACAATATCTATTATTTTCCCCCCACCTGAACCTCACCCTCTTCCGTTGACTATCAAACATTCCCCCAAACCCTAATAAAATTCATGGCGGCGACGACTATCAGCGGCGGCGGAGGAAGTGGCGGAAGCGATGGCGATGAAAATCTACTGGCAACAGCTCAGCGAATAGTCCAAAGCCTGAATTCTTCCGGTAATAACGTCGATCGCGACGATATGCTTCTAATCTTCTCCTCCTTCGATAATCGCCTCTCCAATATCTCATCTCTCCTCGATAATCAAACTCATAATCAGAATCATAGTAATCGAGATGGTGTTAATATTAATAATAATAACGATCCGAGGTTTGAGTCAGCGGAATCGTTGATTTTGAGGTATGATTCGAGTGGGGGAGATGAGGGTTCGATTTCCGAAGAGTATCTGTCCGCCGTTGACCACATAATTCAGTTGACTGAGGAGCTCTCTTTAGGACTAGTTGATGGCGATGGTGATGGCGTCATCAGTGATAGAGCTGAGAATGTTTTACAGCTAGCGATGGCTCGACTTGAGGACGAGTTTCGGCATCTTTTGATTCAGAATACTGTTCCTCTTGATGCAGATCGGCTTCACAGTAGCTCATCTTCTTTGGAGCGGAGATCGTCAAATTCATTTGAGCGAGGGATTGTGCCGGCATTTGATGAGGTTGCAGGTGGTGATGTGGGTGATTTGAGTAGCGGAAGATATGCTCATGCTCGGGCGGTGAGTTTGGGCGTGAATGATGAGGATTTGTGTCTTGATTTGGTTAATGGTGATGCCTTGATTGAGCTTAAGGAGATTGCTGATCGGATGATTCGTTCAGGGTACGAGAAGGAGTGTTGCCAGGTGTATTCGAGTGTGAGGAGGGATGTTTTGGACGAGTGCTTGATGATTCTTGGTGTTGAGAAGATGAGTATTGAGGAGGTGCAGAGGATGGAGTGGACGAGTCTTGATGAGAAAATGAGGAAATGGATCCAGGCGTTGAAGATCTTGGTGAGGCTGCTTTTGAATGGGGAGAAACGGATATGTGAGGAGATTTTTGGAGGGTCGGAGATGATTCAGGAGGTTTGTTTTGTGGAGACTGCTAAAGGGTGCGTGATGCAGATGTTGAATTTTGGGGAATCGGTCGCAATTTGTAGAAGGTCGTCGGAGAAGTTGTTCAGGGTGTTGGATATGTATGATGCGTTATCTTATGTTATTCCTTATTTGGAGGATCAGTTTAACAGTGAGGATGATGATGCTGGGGAAATGGTGTGTAGTGAGGCAAAGGGTGTGTTGGAAGGTTTAGGGATAGCAGCAATTGGGACTTTCGTGGAGTTCGAGAGTGCAGTTCAAGGAGAGGCTTCAAGGAAGCCAGTTCAAAATGGTGATATTCATCCTTTGACACGTTACGTTATGAATTATGTGAAATTGCTTGTTGATTACAGTGAGACACTGGATGAACTGTTGAGGAAAACTGAGGATGAATCAGAGCAGGTGCAGAATGACGAGAGTTATAATTCGGAGGCTGAGAGTATGAGTTGTATAGGGCGGAGACTAATGTTACTGATCAAATCTTTAGAGTCTAATCTGGAGGAAAAATCGAGGTCGTATGAGGAGGGTGGACTGCAGTACGTGTTTTTGATGAATAATATACTCTACATAGTTAGTAAAGTGAAGGAGTCTGAGCTGCGTAAGAAACTGGGAGATCAATGGATTAGGAAGAGGCGAGGCCAGGTTAGACAATACGCCACAAGCTATCTCAGAGCTTCATGGAGCAGGGCATTAGCTTGTTTGAAGGACGATGGAATTGGAGGAAGTTCAAGTAATGCCTCAAAGATGGCCCTGAAAGAGAGGTTTAAGAGTTTCAATGCATGTTTCGAAGATATTTATAGGATCCAGACTGCTTGGAAGGTTTCAGACCCTCAGTTGCGTGAGGAGCTGCGGATATCTATTTCAGAGAAAGTTATCCCCGCCTACCGTTCATTCTGGGGGAGATTTGGAAGCCATCTCGAAAGTGGGAGGCATGCTGGAAAATACATCAAGTACACTGCAGATGATTTGGAGGGCTATCTCTTGGATCTATTTGAAGGATCTCCTTTGATACTACATCATTTGAGAAGAAAAAACTCATAAATAGAGGAGTTCAAGCAACTGTCATGCGTAATGGTTCAGTAAAGGGGTAACTTGTGCATTTAATTTACCTTGTTGACATCTTTATTAGTTCTTGCTTCGATACCGTGAATATATTGTCTCAATGTTTTTTAAAAGTTTGGCTACAATTATCTTCTACATGTAATAATATTATACTTGTATATATGTAAGCTCTGTCTCTACTGTTGCCTTTGATGTCATATTTCGAACTTCCTTGAGCTTATGGCAGGATGTGTAGAGGTTCTTATCCCCTTGACAGCAAAAGGTCATGTAGTCAGGTATGCCAGCATACACATAGTTTTGCACTGTCCGAAATTTGATTTGAGGGCATCCCGCTACATTTATTTTCCTCTAGATTAGCCCGAGTGATATACTTTTTTGGGAGTTAGGAAGTAGTTTTTGGAGTGTGTTATCTTTTATTTTTAACAGCATATTTAACGGGTGATTGGCTATACTTTCTTCATGTGTCAAGATTTTGTTGAATTCCAAGCCTTTTTGCACAAGATTTCTCATCAAAAGAGTTGAGCCAAGCACTCGAGGGCCCTTTCTCTTTTTTTCCCATCAAAGATTGGTTCCATGTCAGCAAATCTTTTATTTAGGATACGCATTCTCTCATTTCTGAAGTTGTCGATTTGCTCCCACCTGAAGCGAAGAATTGATTTCTAAATTTTGAAAGATCAGCATCTATTAACATGAGAACTTTTCTCTTCTTCTTGGGGACTAGTCATGGAGTCACGTCTTCCTGGATGTGGTACGACCCTTGTTGTCTCTAATCCTGAACTTACTGTTAGAGTATGTTCGATGAAGGTGTTTATAAATTACAATAGTTTCAAGTTAATTGACTCGGAAACAATGTTGGTGATCATGACTTCATGTATGTGGCTCGACTCTCGTCGTGTCTGATTCCCAACTTACAGTTAGTTATACAGTATGTTTGATGAAGGCTTTTATCATAGACTCGAAGCAGTAGTTGCATATCTATCTGATTGATCAGCATCAGCTAAGAGTTGTTGGTCAGAAATCTTTAGGTTTTTGCGTAGTTTCTTCTTTAAACTGTTTATGCAATGAGGGTTTTCACTTCCAAAAATATTGATATGAACAAAATTAACTACTCTTCATATGGACTTCGCGAGCCTAGGATGAAACAAAATTGTGCCAATATCTCACTGCACTGGAGATCCAAAAGTCGCTACTTGTTGTGTGTCTATTAAGTAGATCTGGGCTAATTTGATAGTACACAAATCACGTCAGTCAGTAGTCACACACGCTAAGTCCGTGTGATAAGCTTAACCAAGAAAACATTGCTATAAGAACAAATCCACAACTTGATGTCATAAGCTTACATATTTCACCAACTAAGTTATCATAGCGGACAATACCTTACTATCCTTTATAACATAGTGAATGAGTGACTTGATTGTTAAATTCATTAAGTACTTAAAATTAATTAATTTAATACTTGTTTATAAATTTGTTTGTTGATAAAAGATTCAAATACTAAATTAAATCATATCTGAATGAAACCCTTAACAAAAACTTTAAGTCAAAATTTACTACATTACAGTTTCATTCTTATTATTTGATTGTTATCAAACACTAAGTACTTTTGGTGTTTAGATTCAATTGTAATTCAACTTCACACATTCAGTGTTCAGTCACTTATAATCAGACTTGCTATTTCAGTTTTTAGTTTTTCGGATTTAACAAACAAGTCCAAGGGTGTGCATGGTTTAGTTCGGTTCGGTTTTGAGCCAAAATTTGAACCTAACCTATTTTGTCGGTTCTCTGGAACGAAAACTTAAAGCGGTTTGGTTCCTATTCGGTTTCGGTTCCATTCTCGGTTTTGGGCTATTTTTTGAGTCTCTCATTTTTTAGTTAATATGATTGTTTTTTTGCCCAATTTTAAAATTTAAATCATATATGTGATTCCAAAATTAAATTTCAATATTATATCTAACTTATCTAAGGTCAATGAACTTCTTTAAAATTAATTCTAACAAATTGAAGATGCATTTTATTTCACAATACAATTTGTTTACATATAGTTGTATTCTTTATATCAGTAGCTTTAAAAGGATTTATATATTCGTTATTGTACTAAACCAATAATGAAAACACTTAAATTCTCTCGACAGTTATAGTCTACTGAAGTTATTTTCTTGCTACCTCCATCGCAAATTGTTTGACAAATTTTTATTTCGGGAGTCAAACTCTAAAAATTTTGACCATCAATGTTTGTTAGCTGATAAGAGATAATATAGTCATATGGGATCTTGTTAGATTCGTCCAACGTATACTTTTGAAATATCAACCTTGTATAATTTTTATGCTTGTAGAACTACACATATTTATGTTTTAAGTTGTGCCTCGGAGACCGCGTAAGTCAAAATAGGATAACTAATTTGGGATGGAGGGAGTATAAAAAATTAGGCATCGGTTCGGTTCGGTTCAGTTTTAATTGGTTCTCTCATTGACCGAAACCAACATCGGTATGTTCCCAAAATTGGTTCGGTTCCGATCTGTTAAAAAGTATCGGTTATTTTTCAATTCAATTCGAATCGATTTTATTCGGTTTCGGCTTTTATACACACCCCTAAACAACCTCTTAAACATATACCTCACCATTCATTGTAGTTCGAAAAACTGAGCCCTCTACAATTTTTTATGCAAATTTGAATGTCCCTTTTTTATATAAGTAATGCATATATTAATTCAAATGAAAGGGTCTGCAATCATTTAGGTTATATTGTAGTGATCATTTTCAGAAGAGAGAACATTAAAGTCTGTAATAAAATCTTTCAAATTCCAAAAACACCCAATAGAAGTGGCTAGTCAAAAAACATTACAAAATCTCCGAGAATCCATTCGGAAGATCACATTCCTTTTCACTTGTCTTCTTGATTTTCTGAAAGTGTCTATGCCAAACTTGTGAAAACGAATCATTAATGAAAATATGATCAATGTAAAAAATCTCTTACCATTCAAATTTTTCCTTCTTTTTCATTATTCACTATTTGATCAAAATAAAGAATTATTTGTGGGATGTTTATTTTGGAGAAATCTTACAAATAGACAAGGAAAATCTTGACAATTCTATTTAGATATGCTCAATAAATAAATGGAAGACCTGCATCAATCATTCCATAGTTATTAAGCTCATGTGGGTTGGACGTAGTAGTCGTAGTAGACCCACTATTATTTCGATTGTAGATACGAAATTCACCGTTGGCTTCTTTAATTTCCTCACCGTCATCCCGCAAGGTTATCATCAGCAGAGATGTTATTTTTGCAGAAGACAAGCTGCAAAAGGATAGTAACACGGAAACAACGATTCCAGAAACTACAAAAGTTTACATGAAAGGTGCATCTCAACAAGAAAATTTATCTGAAGATGAATTGGAGCATGAGATACAAGAGCATGATGTAACAACAGAACCAGAAAATCGACGATCGAATCGGTTGAGAAGAAGACCAAGTTGGCACTCTGATTATATCATGGAGAGCAATGTTGCATACTGCCTTCTCACCGAAGATGGAGAACCCTCAAACTTTGAAGAAACAAAGAGGAGTTCAGAGGCATCTCACTGGATGACAGCAATGCAGGAGGAAATTGAAGCTCTTGGGATCTTGTACCATTACCACAAGGAAGAAAGCCTATTGGTAATAAATGGGTATATAAGATCAAGCGTAATAGCAATGATCAAGTGGAGCGTTATCGTGCAAGATTGGTGGTGAAAGGATATGCTCAAAAGGAAGGCATTGATTTCAACAAAATATTTTCACCAGTTGTCAGACTTACAACAGTTAGAGTAGTCCTGGCAATGTGTGTTACATTTGACCTACATCTAGAACAATTAGATGTTAAAACTGCTTTTCTTCATGGAGATCTTGAAGAGGAGATTTATATGATCCAACCAGAAGGTTTTGAAGAAGAAAATAAGAATATGGTTTGCAGGTTGAACAAATCTCTATATGGTCTCAAACAGGCACCGAGATGTTGGTATAAGAGATTTGATTCCTTCATTACAAGCCTTGGATACAACAGACTCAATGCAGACCCTTGTACATATTTCAAGAGGTTTGGTGAAAATGATTACATCATTTTGTTGTTGTATGTAGACGACATGTTGGTAGTAGGCCCCAACAAAGATCGTGTAAAAGAATTGAAGGCACAATTAGCTAAAGAATTTGAGATGAAGGACTTGGAACCGGCAAACAAGATTCTAGGGATGCAAATTCACCGAGACAGAAATAACAGAAAGATTTGGGTTTCTCAGAAGAATTACTTCAACAAAATCTTGCGTCGTTTCAATATGCAAGATTGTAAGCCAATTTCAACCCCTTCCTGTGAATTTCAAGTTATCCTCAAGTATGAGTCCTAACAATGAAGAAGAAAGGAAAGAAATGTCCCGTGTACCGTATGCATCAGCAGTAGGAAGTCTAATAATGTTCGCCATGATATGTACTAGACCAGACATTGCACAAGTAGTGGGAGCAGTCAGTAGATATATGGGTAATCCTGGAAAAATGAGCATTGGAGTATTGTGAAGAGAGTTCTAAGATACATCAAGGGAACCTCAAATGTTGGATTATGTTATGGAGAACCAGATTTTATCTGCACTGGTTATGTTGATTCGGATTTCGCTGGTGATCTTGATAAGAGGAAATCTACTACAGATTATGTGTTTACTCTTGCAAATGGAGCTGTAAGTTGGGTTTCCAAGTTGCAAAGCGTTGTAGCTTTATCTACAACAGAAGCTGAATATATGACAGCTACACAAGCTTGCAAGGAGGCCGTTTGGATTCAAAGGTTATTGGAGGAGCTCGGGCACAAACAAGAGTGTATGACATTGTTTTGTGACAGTCAGAGCGCCTTGCATATTGCAAGGAATCGTACTTTTCATTCCAGAACGAAGCACATTGGAGTACATTATCACTTTGTTCGTGAAAAAGTGGAAGATGGAACTATAGACATGAGAAAGATTCACACTAAGGAGAATCCGGCAGACTATATGACGAAGGCAGTCAACACAGACAAGTTTGTTTGGTGTCGAACAACCAGTGGCCTAGCAGAGACATCTCCAACATGAATGTCAATGAATAAATGTGGTGTGAAGATTGATTGATCTTCAATCGAATCTTCAAGTGGGAGATTGTTAGATTACTGATGGTTAATAATAATATAAAATATTATCCATTAAGAATTTAAGATTAATAATAGAATTTAGTATAATCCATTAATCACTAAAGGTTAATATTAAAAGGATTAATATCCATTAATCATTAGATGTTTATTATTCATTCTAACTTTCTATATAAAGAAAGTTTATGTATTCATTTATTCATATCTCAAATACAAACAATTTTCTTTTTATTCACGTATCCTTCATTCTACTTTATTGTGATTCTTATATAATTATCTTACATTCATTATCAAATTATTAGCTGCATTGTTTGTCTATCGATTCTCATTTTATAACAGGATATCGGTTAATCTTTTTACCCGTTGCCCAACCATTATCTCATCGTATAATAAACGGATCGAAAAATTCAAACAAGATACCGAATAAATCTCGGTTTTCGTTGTCTAGTCCAATAACAATATCGCTCCATGCCAACAAAATTGTGGCGGAGGTAAAGACACACTTGCACCCAGTAAGATGAATCTTGCTTCAATTAACACTTTTTATAAATTGGATATATTATGAGTTAGATGATCAGTACAGATTGGAATAAAATCTTTTAATTTGGAAGTGTTCGATCTTCCCCTCAAGTTATAATTATACATCCATGTGATCCAAACCTACGTGGCACCAGTCAACACACATTCATTTATTCCTTGCACTTTTTTTTATACTTAAAAATATTTTTTGCTATTTATGATTAATAACTGTTATTACTTGTTCACCTCAATTCGAATATATCACTTTAAAGAAACAAACTCCAATCCCTAAGCATTGAGATGGTTGCGGATTTAGGTCTACATTATATGTTTTATTCTGATAAGAGCGGAGGAAATAAGGGTGGGCCGGGATGGGGTGGGGTGAGTGGGGAGTTAAATTAGATTAAGTGTATCGAAATTTTAACACGTGATGAACGCAATGCTTTTAGATATTAGATATTTCATACCGTTCTTACCAATTAGATATATGTATTTTGAATCGAATATCGAGCAATTCTCAATTTCCAATTTCTTTTAACAATACTAATGATTGTCGACAATCTTCATTTAAAAAAATGATTGAAGTGATAGAAATAATCATTTATTTAGAGCTAGTTACGTCATGCACATCTATGCATACTTCAGAAAATCATCTCCATTATTCATTTTATTTATTAGTAAAGAAAGGTATTATATTTAGTTGAACACGATAATTCAAATTAATTGCTATCCTATCTTATTATTTGAAATATGGGTGCTTTATTTAATACATTGTGATAAAGAGGGGCGTATGTTGTATTATTGATTACAAAATTGGGAATAAATGAGTAACTAGAAGTGATGTGAGAGTTGGTTCCCATTGTTGATAATCTCACATGGGACTACACATGCTCCAACTTTCATTCTTCTAAATCAACTCTTTGGCACTAGAGGATTATAACTCAATCAAAGAATATGCAATTATGTGCAAGAAATATAAAATAGAATATTTCTTTATTTTGGTTAGATTTCAATTTAATCGAGAGGTTATTTTATGAGAAGTTAAATAATCCACTCAATCAATCATTTATTCATATAATCATGATGTTCTACTTGATGTATTTGTATACAATTCAGTCTGTACAAATTTATTCATTATTTTTAAAATATATAATTTTAATTACTTTTTATATAAAATAACGATGATAAAACATTCTTTATTATGAAAAAAGAATGATGTAGAAGTAATTGACTTCCTTCATATTATTGAATACAAGATTACAATATATAATACTTCCTCCGTCCCTAAATGATTGGTACATTTTGACTTTTTATGGTCAACAAAATACGATTTCAAACATAAATATCTCATATTCTATATATGAAAAAATTATAAAAAGTTGATAGTTTAAAAATATATATTAAGAGGAAAGTAACAAGATATCATCATATGACTATATTATTTCTTATTGGTTAATGATAATTATTGATCAAACTTTTTAAAGTTTGACTATGTAAAGTCAAAATGTACCAATCATTTAGGGACGGAGAGCAAGATAACATCATGTCTTGCCTCTTTTGAGCGCATGGGTTCTAGTCTTCTATGAGGCAGAATATGTTGTGGAAGTGGTTAACGGGCAAACACGAATCCCTGACTATCTGACAAACATCACGCGATTTACCTCCTTACAACTCCCCAGGCAGGAGGCGACGGGACGTTAGGGTTGCGGTTCAATTTTTTTTGAAAAACGAATGTCGTTTAATTTAAAATGCTTAATTAATAGTATGTCAGAATATATTCTTTTATATATTTAGAAATAATTTTTTTTTGTAAAGTAGCGATTAAAGTATGAGTACAATAGTATTATAAATAACAAATATAGAAATTTATTAACTAATAGTGAGTTAGAATAAGATATGAGACAATTTTTCCATCAAAACTTAACTTTTTTTTTATGCCAAGCGATGAATTTTTATTAAAGAAATTAAAAATAATTACAAACAAAATGAACAACTTGGCCTTCCATCGAAAACTATAAACTGGACCATATGCCTCTAGCAAAGTCGGACAAAGACAAAGTCCAATAGAGGCCCTTATATAAAAGATGCCCTAACCCTTTATTTTCTCTATAAAAGCAACCGCTGAGCTCGTAAATGAAGCTCCTTCCATTCAGCTGTTGCCTTATTATGATAAATCAGAAACGTCTCTGAAAATCTCGAAACTCTATCTGGCGATTCGGCTTCATCACCAATTGTTCTACGATTTCTTTCATCAAAACTTAACTTAACCTAAGATATCCTATATAAAAAGATTAAATCAGATATTACCAAACTATCGAGACATGTCATATTTAGAACCAAAACTTTAAAAGGGAAAAAGTGATTAAAGAAGCGTAGGTTACGTTGTTGATTAGACTTCAATGATATGGATAGCTTACATATATGTTAGGAACAAGGGGTTGTCCACTATGGTCTATTAATGTAGTTGTTGGAAACAATATAGATGGATGATTAATTGGCAATGCATATTCTTGTGGTTCTAAAATTGCCATACTAACTAGTAGTACCATGTGCATAAATTGCATGTTAGGAGACACAGTTGGTTCAATATTTACCCATTCCTTTAATTTTGTCAATCTTAGTTTTTTTAATAATTAATAATGACCTAATATAAATGGATGCCCTACCCTACTTTTTAAAGGAGCAAAACACTAAAGTAGCCTTCTTAAAACAAACGGAATAGACAATTTACGGAAAAATTTGACGGTGTAACCAAATAAAGTGACTATTGTAATGTTAGTAATTATATTTGGTCAGTCTGAAATGTTATTAATTTAACTGATTTTTTTCTAAATCTTAATGATGCCAGAAGCTTTTAACCCGAAAAAATATAAAGCATGGCTTCACAAAAAAAATTGCTAATAAATGAAAAAACATCTACGTTAGTACTTCTTTCTCAATGCATACAATTGCCAAATCAAAATGGGGACACTTACGAATCGAAATGGGACTGGGGACACTAAGAGGAAAATGAATTTCTATGTTTTGAGGATGTAAAGTAAGATCTTAAAACGTGATGGTGCGTGAGCTTTTACTAGAAAAATTCAAATTCAATTCTTACTAAAATCATATAGTTCTCTATATGTCTTCGCGACATAGTTCAACGGGTAAAAATTAGAGCAGTAAAGTATAAAGCAGTTTTGCCTCTTCATGTAATTCAGATTTAATTTCTATTGGGAGCGAACCTTGTGTTTCGAAGTGGTTAACGAAAACTATCAAGACCCTTAGCTTGAGAGTCTCAAACTTTTTATATAATTATTTATACTTAATCTAGCAACTGAAACGTAATTGTGATCGCTAATTAATAAATCCATTTCTTTTTTTACTTTGAATACCCGGCCTCGTTTATATATAGTGATATGAAAGCCGTGGACAACATAATACTCCATTTTATTGAATGGTATTGAAATTTTGCCATTGTGGAATTCCTTCTATTGAATGGTATTAAAATTTGAATACTTGTCAATTTTATTGAATGGTGGATATCATTGGAAATAAATTGAACCACCCCCATTTATTATTGTTGGTGGTTACATTTCTAACTCGACTCACATTGCAAATTCCTTTTATTTCCTTAATTAAAATATTTAACGGTAGCTTGCAACCGCGACACACCATTTAAAATTGTTCGCAAACACTAGTTATTCGAACACAATATAGTCTATATATATTTAATCATCATATTTCTTGTATATGATTAGTAAGATTACTGAATAAATATAACAATTCTACGTACGTGATACATCATACATATGCGGTATTAATTAATTCGAAAAAACCATCTTATCAAAAGTGAAATAACAAAAAAAGCAAGTATGTATAGTCAAATATCAATCTCAGTTGGTTAAATTCCTTTTCATTTCACTTTCGCAGTTACTACTTATTTTGCAGATCTTTGTGTAGTTTGACCGTCTTAATTGAACTAAAATAAAATTTCAACTAGTTGTCGTAACAAGTATCATTTTCGATGAGCTTTCTATATCTCTAGGACATTATAGGTGTCAAGTCAATTTAATATAGTACTGTATAATCACAAAATTTTAGTATTTTTTTTATAGCAAAACATACCAATCAAAATTACATATTTTTTCGTCCATGACCCAACAGTCTAATAACATTTGACTTAACTTCCATAATTCATATAAGAGGATATATAACATTAAATATGAAAATAAAATACAACATGTAAAAAAAGTAGAGGATAATATATTTTAAAAAGCTTTCCACATGCCTGAGGCCACATGCTAGAAAAAATTATTTTTCAACGTCCATATTTATGCAAACATTTCAATTCATCCACCACATCAATCAACTACATTGTGACATACTCGTTGCCAATTCGTATGGAATTTTTTGAGTCAAATTTTAAAATTTTGATTATGAAATTTCATTAGTTGATAACAAATAATATAGTTATGTATGATCTTATTAGATTTATTCCTATATATATTTTGAAATATTAAATTTTCAATTTTTATGCATGTTAAATAAGAGATATTTATATTTTCAACAGTATTTCGATAATCGTGAAATCACATAGTCCTCCCATTTGAGAAGGAGGGAAATAATTTAAAAAACTATTTAAAGAACACCATAACAGTTTATGAAATCAAAATTTTGAAAATTTGAGTTCATCCAGCTTTAGAAAAATGTTAGTACTCCCTCCAATTAAAAAATAGTGACTTTTTAGATATTTAAACATTATTAAAAAAAAGGTGGCTTTTTACATAAACCAAAGTACAACATATCATTTTTTTTCCCTCAATATCCTTAGTTACATTGATTGAAGCTCAATATTAATGAATGATTTACGGATGTTTATATAATTAAATGAGGATATAGAGGTCATTGGGGAATGTTTTAATGTCTTCTTATTTTGTGCGAAAATACTAAATAGCCATTATTTTTGGATTGGAGGTAGTATTTCCCTCTAATTCAAAATTTATGATGTTTTTCGTTTTTGCGTGTCGATTTTGACCATCAATTACTTATTATTCATTAGTCTAAAAAATATATAATTAATATCAATAAATTTATAATTAAGAATATTTTCATAAAAGTAAATTTTTATAATCTTTTACAATAAAACTAATTAGTTATTGCTAATCAAAGTTTTTTTTTGTAAATTAGCAATAGATGTGAGTTTCGAACCCAGGACCTTCTGGTCACTAGCAAGAGCCTTTTCCACTAGGTTATTCGATTAACTCCTTATTGCTAATCAAAATTAAACGCGAAAAAACAAAAAAGACATATAATTTGAATTGAAGGGAGTATTAGTTTGAAAAATTGAAGGGCTTTTGGCTACCGAAACCCGCCAAGTTTTGAGTTTTTCAATAGTATAAATCAAGCTTTCACTTTTCATTGTGCAAAAAGGATTTTATTGATTGAGTAAATAAATACATAGCAAAGCAAACCCCACATTATTACTCAAAAAGACATTAGTGTCTCCTAGCTTGTTTGTCAAGGTAACATTAATTTACTGGGTAAACTTGTAAACTTTTGATGATGTTTGCACTTTTGGTGGGTCTTTGGAGTAAAATTTGCACCAATCAAGTAATTTTACCAATTGCATTACATAAAAGTAAAAAAGATTGCTCTAGTGAATTATATTCTGTTCAACCAGAATGGTGGATGGAAAGTAGTACTCTTATGATATAGGCGTGTAGACATGTAGTAGACTATATAAACGAATCGAATTATACAGAACTTTATTATCGTTTGATTTAAAAATAATGATTCGAGAGTTTTGTTTGAGTCGAACTATACTTTTGTCACAAACAAAAAATGAGATTCAATGAACTGAAGACTGAACCGAACTTTTGGTACAGAAGTTAATTGAATAGTATAGTAAAAAAGGCTCTCGCTAGTAATCAAACGGTCTTGAATTCAAAATTTACAAAAAAAGAAGTAATGTAGTACTAGCTTTTTAACTTTCCCACTAACTCCTTGTTGAAATGAAAAAGCAATAGGCAATATGTTTGCGTCTTAACAAATCAACATGACTAATTTTGTTAATCATTCAACATATTGGTAAACTACTTTACCATCCGATATAGTGACATAATAAATCTCCTCTAATAATTGTTGATTAGCTAGTGAACTAATTCAATAGTCGTTGACCTTTATTTGTGCATAATGATTTCTTCAATTTCCCCAACAATCAAGCTAAGGTTTTGTTAGAACATCTCACACTTAATCTTACGACTAGTAAGGCACAACTAACATTATTATAATGCATAACGAACATGCATGAGGTTGACTATGGAAATGCTTTTATTGTGATGTCTTATTAGCTTGCTTGGATCACATGATCAACAACATTTTAAAACATTCTCCTCATGAACGGCTACTACGATAAGAATTAATTTTTGTGTATTAACTAGTTTAATTTTAATTTTATGTTATTAAATCTGAACCATTAGATTAATTTATTAAATCTTATGACCATATTTGTAATAAATTTGGATATACTAGTTGAGTAGTTTCCCTTCACCTAACATACAAATATAACTCGTTCATCAATAATAATAGAGCCCTACTAATCTCAACTGGCTCCCAAGGTGCGCCGCAATGCTCCTAAAGACCCGCCTCCACAGGGCAAACTCAGGCGCCACCCGGTTAAAAAAAGACCGTTTAGTTCTTCATATTTCTTGACAACCCCCACATGAATGATCCCTCAAGAGAGTGGACCATCAATTAGTATCCCTTTAATTAAATGGTATAAAAGTTGTATTTTTGTCTGAAAATTAATATTTTCATTAAATATTAATAACTTGAGATTTACCAAGATATTAGTTTAGCGAGCAAAATGTAACTTTTGTACCACTAGGTGATAAGAGTTGACTATGACGTACGTTCGAGGCTAAAAGTATAACTTTTATATCAGTTACTGATATTAAATTAAACTGTTATTGTAGCACTATTGAACAATTATGTTTAATAAATTAAATATAGTAATACATTCTAAAAACTGGATATGTTCGATTCATAAATTTGTTAATGTGTCATCAATTGTGACATTAGTCGATATATGATGTATGTGGTTCATATGCATGTTAGTTTCTTGCTTACATTCCATACAGGACAATGAGAAAAACCATTCGATAATGTTAAAATTTTCACCTTTGCATATGTTTATAGGTTGGCACAGGCGTGAATAATGGTTATGATGTGAGACACTTGATGTTGCATGCAATATATATACCGATTGACTATGTAAAAAGACTTAAACTACCGATTGTGTTCAAATATGACACAATTAGTATATTAAAATTAGCACATTTAAGTGCTAATTTTTGTTTTGTTTAGTAAATTAGCAATGAAAGTATGAATATAATTGTATTCAGTAAAAATGCTAATCTATATAGTATATAGTGTAGAGAAAATGTGGTAATTGTCGAAATGGTCCCAATAAGTGGCCGGGTGACCGTCGCATTTTGGTCCCGATAAGTGACAACGATGCGCAAATGATCCCGTAACTGTATATCATGTACATGAGCAAAAATGGTCTTTAAATTAACACCACCGTCATTAAAAGTTAACAATTATACTTACTTTTGGGTCGTTTTTATAATTTTGATAAAAACTTGAAAAATTATTTAATTTTAATTTTTTTTCAAAATGAGTGCAAATGGTCCCAGTAAGTACATATTGTGTGTGCGCATATGGCAAGTTAATTGCTGGAATGGTCCCAGTAAGTGAGGACATGGTGCACTTTGGTCGCCGAAAGTGGCACTGTGAAATGGTCCTTGAAAGTGTGTATATTGGTGCAATTTAGTCCTCATTCCGTTAGTTTCGTTAAACTTAATTGTGAATAACAATTTTTTGGGTAAAAATAAAACTTTTTATAACTTAATAGCCTCATTTAGGGCCTAAGATGCAAATAACAAAAAGTTAAAGGTAAAAGTAACAATTAAATACATTAAAATTAAGAAATCAATCTAGTTTAATCATGTTCGATTTCTTTTTGATTTTTATTTTATTTTTTCGATTTCTTTTGGATTTTTTTTCCGATTCCTATTCAATTTTTTTTCTTTTTCTGTACATAAAAGGTTCGATTTTGGTAGTTGTTTTAGCTAAAAGTTCTGGTTTTGGTTTTGGCAACACTTTTGGTTTTCGAAATTTTTTTTTTTTTGCAAAATCGTTCAATTTTAATAGTTTGTAAAAAAAGAAAAAAGGTTCAGTTTTGATAGTTGTTGTAGCAAAAAAGTTCGATTCTTGAGTTTTCTCGAAACAATTATCAAAATCAGAACTTTTTTGCGAAACATTTTTGGCAAAACAATTATCAAAAGCGACCCTTTTGTAAAAAAATTACGAAAAATCAAACCATTTTGCCAAAAAACTAAGAAAACCAATTTTTTTCAACAACTGAAAGTTTTAGCTAAACAAGTACTAAAATTGAACCCTTTTTACTAGGGAAAAAAATAAAAAATAAATCGAAAAAAAATAAAAAAATTGAATTTTCTTCCCTAGTAAAAAGGGTTCATTTTGATACTTGTTTTAGCTAAAACTTTCGGTTTTGACAAAAAGTTTGGTTTTCTTAGTTTTCTGGGAAAAGGGTCCGGTTTTTGTACTTTTTTAACAAATGGTTCGATTTTGATAATTGTTTTGCCAAAAATGTTCGATTTTTGTGGTTGTTTCGCAAAAAAGATTCTGATTTTGGTAATTGTTTAGAGGAGGTCAAGAATCGAACATTTTTCTAAAACAACTATCAAAACCTAATCTTTTTGACAAACAACTATCATAAAATTGTAACATTTTGTAAAAAAAAAAATCAAAATCAAAAGGAAATCGAATAAAAAATCCAAAAAATTGAAAAAATCAAAAGGAAATCGAAAAAAAATTGAAAAAATAAATCAAAATAAAAAATTAAAAAAAAATCTAAAAGAAAACGAAAAAAAATCTAAAAGAAATCAAAGATGATTAAACTAGATTGTTATCTTAATTTTAATGTATTTAATTGTTGCTTTTACCTTTAACTTTTTGCTATTTACATTTTACGCCATAAATGGGGCTATTAAGTTATAAAAGTTTTTTTTATCCCAAAAATTGCTATGCACTCTTAAATTTAACGAAGCTAATGGAATGTGGACCAAATTGCACCAATATACACACTTTCAGGAACCATTTCCGCAACAATACCGCTTTTGGGGACCAAAGTGCACCCGTCTCCACTTACTGGGACCTTTCTAACAATTAACTCCACATATAGTCCCTAAAACAGATTTAGATCTTGTTTTCTCGTCAATATTTAACAGAAGTGTTAACTTATGGACCATTTGTGCACACGAAATATACTTACAACGACAATTTGTCTATTGTTGTCACTTACAAGGACCAGTGCAATAGTCACTTACTTACTATGGCCATGCATTTCATCAATTATCTCTCGAGAAAGTTGCTAAAATGGTTCTAGATAATACGTATAAGTTTCACTTTTGTCCTAGTAAATATATGGTTTGCGTAATTAGTCCCTGATATTTTCGTTAAAGATGCAGTTGATTCACTCTTTTGACGGGACATTAAGTTTTGTCGGAAGTAGGGCCAAATTATAATTTTTTAAGATCTAAATTTCTTGAAAATGTGCACTTTATTTAGTCTCTGATTATGATCGAAGATATGCACTTTAGTCTCTCCTACCGTCAAAATTTGGCGCTTCCCTCAAAAGAGAGACTAAAATGCAATTTATATATATTATCTGAGACTATTGCAATAATTATTTCTTATAGTGTCGATATATTAGACCGCGAATTAAAAAGGAATTTTATGTTTAAAAAACTAACCTCAATCATCTCCACAAAGCTCAAGATTATTATCAAATCCATCTCTCAATCAAACATATAGGTTACGCTAGTCGCTAGGTAGCATATATGATTAGCAAAATGATATGATATCGTCGATATATAATATTGATAATCAGCAAACTCGAAGTTTTTGTTCTACTCCATCTTCATAAATTTTACAAATTATTAATCAAATATATTATATGTTACATTTGTCAAGATGTAGTATAAAATAAGAAAAAGTCATATACCTCCCATTCTAATTTCAGGAATTGATTGGTATTGTATACACATAACACATGCACTTAATGAAGTCGATGAATTTAATTTTCAATTATTATTTTTAGCCTCCCACCTTTAATATTTCATTCAAGAAAAGGAATTCAATAAAATAGGGTATTCACAATTATAATGACCTAATATCAAACAGTTGCTGACCTAAGATGGAGGAATGCCCTTACAAAGTTTAAATAATATTTATCTGACCGATAGTTATAGTAGTGCAATGTATATCAATTCTCTTAGGATTTTCTCTCGACCCAGTTAGTGAGGTTTAGGCTTCGGTAGATTCCAGACCATACATGCCTTAGGTACCATCTGGTAATAGTACCCCTCAAGTTTAATCATTCGAGTAAAGGAGTCCACGAGATTAACTTAATAAGATGAATTGGGCGACAAGAACCATTGCTTCCAAGTACAAGTCATAAATAAGAACAATGCTGGCTCCCTCAATATTTTCTCTCCACCCATGTTAGGTCGGTATATCCCAAAACCATCAAGGCTTTAGGTATCAGTTAACAAGTACGTCTCATACTCAATCACCCGAGTAAGCAAGTCCTCGAAACCTAAAATAAGAGAAGGGACAATAATTTAATGTCTAAACAACAACCGGAATACAATATCAATTTCCATAGAACTATACCTATTTCATATACTCCGAAGATCCATGAGACCGTTAAGATGACAATTTCATCCTTTTTTCATTAATCGTTTATAATATACAATCAATACAAAGCAATTGGCCATTTATTGAAGTCCACCCTAGACCAACCCCCACCCCACCCACCGCTCACCCCCCACAAATATCCTCATTTACATCCGCCGAGACTTGAGGCAAAGTAATCCATGTTCCATCGTCAATCAAATGGGTTGGAGATAAAGGAAAACTAATAAGAAATACACCAAACGAATATACAAGTAAATATTTTAATATACAAGTAAATATTTTGCCTATTTTCTATTGAGGAATATCATTCTCCGGAAAATCAGGTGTTGCCCTTTAAAATGTAGGTACAGTAGTAGTCCTATTTCTTACGAAATCCAAAGTTAAATTAAAGCACTAATCATTTTATTCCTCCGACACACTAATTTTCTTTGCCTGGTGAATTTTGGTACTGTTGTTCTCTTAGGGTATGTTTGGTATTCATGCCAAATTATACTACACTACTTGTAATAATTCTTCTCTAATTTCATTGTATTATGTTACTAATATATCTTACATTGACTTAGGCTTAAATAATTATTCATACTTTTGAATTTTGAGCTAGATCTAATAATCATTTTTCCTTCCAAACTATCCGAACTAGTCATTTGATGATTCAATCCACTTTTCACGTTAAAATTGACAGATTTCAAATTTTAATGAAGGAAAAAAAATATTTATTCAAACATATAATGTATTTTTGGGGGGCCAATTTTAATATACAATTGGGGTCTCTTTTTAAAATTAGTAAACTTAACATAGGAACTTTTAAAAAAATAATCCCTCCCCACCCCCACCGTTTTCTGCATCCCTCCCGTAGTCTAGCCACCATCAGTTATTGCCGCCGACTAGAAATCCTCTTATCCAAGAAGTTTCCCTGCCTCGATGAACCCCTTCCCCCTCACACTCCCCCCTTCTTCTATCTCCCTCGTTGAGCTCTAGCCACCTCTGATGAACAGGGCAAGGGTGATCAGTACATGTTCTAAAAAGGGGCCCATTATATTTTGTCTATTTCAAATTGACCCCCAAACGTCTATTATAGTATATTTTTGGTAAGTCCCACTAAAAGGGTTTACGTGTTACTCAAAAACAAATAACACATACTTTTGCTAGTTTATGATAAGTACATCAAACAGAATACATATGAACTCTAAATAAAGGGGGATCAGGAAGTCCAACGCACAGTGACAAAAGTAGGGGTGGGGCTCCATAAACTTGGCCATTCCTAATGAGGGAGGAAGGAACGATCGAACGCTGAGATAATCTGCGTTGATGACCAAAGTAGTGAAATGTCAACCCCTTAGGATTTTCTTCCTCCCTATGTAGCGAGCTTTAGGCCAGTAGATTCCATACCATAAAGGCCTTAGGTACTAGATAACAAGTACCCCTCGGGCTTAATCACTGAAGCAAATGCATTGTATGTAAAACGAAAAAAATGAAAAATTGTCTATAATTCAAAACTAAAATTAAATAAAAGAATGATAAACTAATTGTTATCGTACAAAAATAGATACTTTTCTATAAAAGATATTATAACATGTATAAATTAATATATCAATATGTATAAATACTTTTTATATATGGATAACATAGGTAGTTAATTTTTAATTTTATTATCAAAAGTGGTCTTATGATAAATAAAGTACACTCTCTGTTAATTTTGACACCAAAGTTAACATCAAAGATGTAGGGTGCAACATTTTGAAGTTTACAAGGGGGTGTTGTGCTCATTTAACTTTATAGGAAGGTACGGTACACATTTTAAAGTTTATAAGGGGATAGGGTGCAAATTACCCGACAAATACATATATTACCATGTAGATAGCTTAGATGATAATCTAAAGTTCACCAAATTAATTATGGTTTATATATATATAGTATAAAATAATTTTAAAATAAGATTTCGACCCAAAAATCAAATTAATTAATTGAGAACAAATTAATCAGATCGTCAAAGTTATCGCATTCCTGCAATCTAACAAATGTTATTTGATTGTGTAAGAATTCATTTTCCCAACAAAAGAGTAAGGCAAAATTAGTACTCCTGTATAAGAAGAGGCATATAGAAGAACGAAAATGGGATCCGAGCCCCAAAAGTAGGTTAGTTAGTGGCGGTTAGTAACATGGTCTCAAATCGAACCCATGATATTATTACTGACGGAGTCAGTAAAGCCAAGCTTAAAAAATACACCTACAATTAATTTAACCAAACCACGGTCAAAGTGAATGTCACTCTTCCCCATTAAAGATAAAAGGAGTATTTAAGGACACTAATGTACATGGGAATGGGAATGGGAATGGGAATGGGATGGGATGGGATGTATTCGTTAATGGGATCGTTCGATAATTTTTTTACATTAAAAAAATTGAACGTATTGAACATGTGTTGACGCCATGAAGTTCGTGCAGTAAAAATACCTACGCCCCATCAAGATATGCTATGCCAATTACAATACTTTAATTAAATATACTATTGATATCATTAAATTTTATGTCAAATTATTTTTATTATAATCTGACTTATTTTTTACATAATTAACTTAATTTATTTAATTCAGTTTTACATGTATTTTAGTAGATAAATAGACGCGATCTCAAAAAGTATACTGAAAATATAAAGTAAATTTATTAAAAACTACATGAAAGCACATTACAAGAAGTTCAAAAAAAAAAATTCTAATCCTAATTTAAATGAAAATTTAACCCCCCAACTTATTTATTATAGGTCCGTCTGAGTCAGTCCGTCTATACCTTGAACTAATGTTGAAATATTCTGTGTTAATAGTTCCAGTAAGTCATAACTAAACAATATCCATATTTTCGATATAAGAAGCATTAATTTGTTATTAAATTTAACAAATTAAAACAATAAGATCAAATTTTGTCCCAAAATATGAAATTCGAAAATTTCGATTACGTCCTAAAGAGTCAAATAATAAACAACCCCGTCAATTCTAACGACCGTGAGAAAATCACACCAGCGAGGCGTGTGCCTATAAAACGAAGCCGTTACATTGGGCTTAGTGCTCCCCTCACCTCATTCACACCCCCCCCCCCCCCACCCCCACCCCACTCCCCTCATTTTTCCCACTCCAATTTCATTCAATTTCTGCAACAACAAGAAAAAAATAGTTGACAAAATTGTAAGAAGAAGTTAAAAATGGGTTTTGAGAAGAAGAAACTAATCATTTCAATGGGTCTCTGTTTTCTGCTATTTTTGTGTGTAGTATCTGCTTCTTCTATTAGGTAATTCACACAATTTCAGATGCAATTTTATTGTTCAATCATGAACAATGTATGCTGTTAGAGTAGCTATTTTTTGCATTTCTCATGCAATATGATAAAAAATATATTTTTTAACGCAATTTATGTATAATGCAGGCTTCATTTTTGTTTCAAAAGCAATAAATTATTCATTTTTTTGTTCAAAAATTGCATTTTTACTTTTTATGAGCTGAAAGTATGTCAATTTTTGTACAATGTAGCTGTGTTTTTTGTATTTCCGAACTTAATTCTTCATGTTTTCTGTTTAAAAGTCATTTTTTATTTTGCCTCAGCTGAGTTCTTCGCTTTTTGTTCTAAAAACTGGAATTTTTATTTTTCCTAAGCTAACATTTTTGTGTATGATTTTGGAGGATTTGATGATTTAGATATTTATCTTTTTGCGTAATTAGCTGCATTTTGAATTAAATTTTCATTTTTATTTTATTTTTTTGCAGTATTGGTGAGGAGAAAGAGGAGCTGGAGAAATCATACAACTCAACAATGGAGGCGAGGTAATGATGATGTGTCACAGCTCACGTTGACTCAGTGTTTTTCGTGCCGAGTCAACTCAGTATCTTTATCTTTTTTCTCATTGGATCCCTTTTCTTACACATACTAAATCTCAACCGTCTATTCTAACGGAATCTGTTGAATCATAACTGCCAACCATAAGATCTATTTCACCTTATTAAAAAATCGACCTCGAGTAATATTTGGTGAGCACTGGACTAACTCGAATCATTATTAAAGTTTTTGAAGTGAATAAAAATGATAATTAAAAAGAATTTTGACGAGTAGTTATGACGTATATGCGGGTGAATGGTGGTGTTCCACTACCTTGAGCAAATGGGCACACACACTCCTCCACATGCAGAGTGCAGTGTACTTTGGTGAAAATAATTTGACAAGTGTCGGTTGCTATGTAACTTTTATTCAAATTACATAATTGCCCTGTAGCTTCTAGCTTTTTCCTTTATGTCTAAAATAAGTTGTGTACCTCGAGTCTCGACGCCCATACACAATGGACTCGAGGGATTAAATTACGGTGATCTAGAGTTATTAAACATTCGAGTTGTGTACGGTCGAAATGAACTATGGTAGGAGTATGTTGTTTGTGTGTAATGTAGGTAGGACATGTGATAGTGTTAAATGCACTGAGTGTTTGTCAGACAGATTTAACATGATTTGTGTTTGTTGGGTGTTTTGTTTTTGTCAGAATGGCAGAGATTGAGGAGGCTTTGAGCAAACATGCTGTTGCTGATCCTGAAGAGGTCGCTTCCATGGTTGCAATGTGAGCTATTACTTCTTTCTGTTTTGGGCATTTACATTTTGGTTCCTGCGGTAGTTGTACTACCTTCAATTTAATTTTGACGTTATTTTCCGTGTTTCACTTTGACCGTCGTAACATTTTATTTATATTACGGAAAAACTCAAGGTTGACATGGACAAAGGAAAACGTCAATTATATTGAACTGAATTTAGTAATAGATTGGATTTATTGAATGTCAGTTTTGGTAGTTAGAGGACAGTTTCTTGATCAAATGTTGCCTTGTTGGTCCTTCAATAGAACCCTCACTCCTTCCATAGCTGCATTTGGGGTGTATGCCCCCCAAATGCCCAACTCATAGTTAAACAAAATGCTCCTTTTTTTTTTTCTATGCATTAATTTATAGACCGCATTTGTTGGTTTACTGTTTGTCCTACCATATGCACTTAAAGTGCCTGAAAAAAATGGAAATAGATTTATTATTGTCATTATCTAACTACTATGTGAATTAAATTTCTAGCTATAGCAACCTCTATGGAAATATGCTATTAAAGTGATGAAAACGACACTGATACATGTTGATGTATGTTTTAGACCTTCGAGTTGCGTGTTCAAACTAGTCCCCATGTGTTTTTCCTAGTGTATCTTTTTGTCATGTAATTCAGTTGGTATTGTATTGATTAACTATGATTAGAAACAGCAAGTTAAAGATTTATATTTCGATAGGTTTCCACTATTTACTGAGATTATGTTCTAGTACTACTTTTTGATTGAGGGACCATGTATGGCATTTCTGTTAGAGATCTCCTGGTTGAAAATTAGTTATGTCCTGGAACTTGACAGCATTACCAATGAAGCCTAATGCTGAAAAGCCCCTTCATCATTCTTTTTACCTCATCGTATAATGGTCCACGGATAAACTAAATAAGTACAAAAAATTAATGGGGGGAGGGGGGTTGGAATTCCTCAACTGGTCTCATAAGGGGACAAATGTTTGATGTTCTTTGCCAGATATATTGCTCCTGTTAACATAGAGAAAATTTTGGCAGATTTAGTAATGGTTTCTTACTCTACCGACACTACAAAACAACTATGACTAGGGATTGCCTTCAATCTTATGTCCTACTTTTACTAGTTCTACATATCATGAAACAGTTGGACTTAGTTAGGGAATAAGAAACAATTGGATTCAATGACAAACATTTCCATCATGTTTCCATAACAATCAACACCTACTATGGTCATTGCTTATGTAATTTCCTTGGACTTAACAGGGCTACCAAAAATAGCACTGAGAGAAGAAAGCTTGGGTTTTTCTCATGTGGTACTGGTAATCCCATTGATGACTGCTGGCGCTGCGACCGCAATTGGCAGAGAAATCGTAAGCGCCTTGCTGATTGTGGCATTGGTTTTGGGAGAAATGCAGTTGGTGGTCGGGATGGAAGATTCTACGTTGTTACTGATCCTGGTAATGATGACCCTGTTAACCCAAGACCCGGCACCCTCCGTCATGCTGTTATCCAGGATAGGCCTTTGTGGATTGTATTCAAGCGTGATATGGTTATTACATTAAAGCAGGAATTGATAATGAACAGCTTTAAGACCATCGATGGCCGTGGTGCTAATGTTCACATTGCTAATGGAGCATGCATTACTATTCAATTTGTGACTAATGTTATCATTCATGGTCTTCATATCCATGATTGCAAACCCACTGGAAATGCCATGGTTAGGAGCTCCCCAACTCACTATGGATGGAGAACGATGGCTGATGGAGATGCCATTTCCATCTTTGGCTCAAGCCACATATGGGTTGATCATAATTCTCTCTCTAACTGTGCTGATGGTCTTGTTGATGCTGTCATGGGGTCAACTGCTATTACTATTTCAAACAATTTCTTTACCCACCATAATGAGGTGACATTTCGAATAATTAAATGAATAAATTTTGGTTCTTTTGTCTTTAGTCCTATACCTAACTATTGGAGTCGTCATATGAACAGGTTATCCTGCTCGGCCACAGTGATTCTTATGTTAGGGACAAACAGATGCAAGTAACAATTGCCTATAATCACTTTGGTGAGGGTCTAATTCAGAGAATGCCAAGGTATATTTTAGTTAAGCGACAAATTTTGTACTTCGAATATCTTTGAACTTTCTTACTTCTTCAGCATGCAAATATTTATATTCTTATTTTTAGTGGTGCATTTGGTCTAGTGAGAGAATTGACATTGCTCCATTGCAGGTGTAGGCATGGGTACTTCCATGTTGTGAACAACGACTACACTCACTGGGAGATGTATGCCATTGGTGGAAGTGCAGAACCCACCATCAACAGCCAAGGAAACCGATACCTTGCACCAACCAATCCTTTCGCAAAGGAGGTATGGTACTTCTAATACTCTACTATCAATACCAAAAAGTAACGTAGTGAATTGATTATTTTACGTGTTTGTTTATTTATAAAAGGTGACAAAGAGGGTTGAAACTGGTGCGGGTCAATGGAAGAGCTGGAACTGGAGATCAGAGGGGGACCTAATGCTTAATGGTGCCTATTTCACTCCATCAGGAGCTGGAGCTTCAGCCAGCTATGCCCGCGCATCAAGCTTAGGTGCTAAGTCTTCTTCTATGGTTGCCTCCATTACTTCTGGTGCTGGAGTCCTTGGATGTCGCAGGGGTCGTACCTGCTAGCAAATTCTATCACTCTTTCTCAATTCGATTTTTTTCAAAATTTTACTCATCAGTAGATATCTAGCCTTAGTTTCATATGCATACTACATCTTACATAGTGTCCATCTTTATACCTCGTCTTTTTGAGTCATCCTGAAAGTGTCGTTTTTATTACACTGTCAATGCATACCCTGTGGGTTGTTTCCCTGTCTGTTTGCGCAACCTCGGCCTGCTTCAGTTGAAAGGAAAGTGGAGCTATTCCAGAGCAGGTGCGGAAGCGTTGTTCATAACCTTCTTCATCACCAACCGGTCTTAAGAATCCCCATCAGATTTATATCCACCCGGTCGCCATTTCATCTCTCTTTGGTTCATATATGGTCCTGTCTTTTGATGTCTTAGAAAGTAGAAATGATTTGTAAGCTTAGTTTTTAATTAGCTTCGGTGAGTAGAAGTGTGAATGTCAAAACTCCAGTAATGATGAACGTGAAAATTATGTAACAGAATTATGGATCTTTAATAGCAGACAAATTTGCAAGTTCTTCTTTACCTCTATGTCAATACTAAGCATTTGTTTTCATGTATTTCCTGTTTGCGCTTACTTTATCTCTAAGATTCATGTTAGGCTAATGGGCAATTAACCCTAGCCCATAAGCCCGTAGTGTTAGGTTAGGTTTAATGTTTACCTATAAATATAGGTAATTCTATAATGTATTCACAACAAGAATTCTCATAGTGTTAAGATGCACATCCCACATCGAAAGTCGATGTCCTCCCGGGTCAATATATAAGATCTTGGGATACTCCCTCTATTGCCAATTGGTTTTAGAGTGGAACCCCATAGACTCTTATTATGGTATCAGAGCCAGGCCCGAGTTATTGAGGCACGTGTAACCCGCCGATGTTGTTTCTGGCAGTTAATACCGGCAATGAAAGTTCCGCCGATGATTGGGTTACACGTGAGGGGGAGTGTTAAGATTCACATCCCACATCGAAAGTCGATGTCCTCCCGGTCAATATATAAGATCTTGGGCTACTCCCTCTATTGCCAATTAGTTTTAGAGTGGAACCCCATAGACTCTTAATAGTTTCGCAAAAAGTTTTGATTTTGGTATTATTTTCAATTTTTTCCGATTGTTTTTGGATTTTTTTTTCGATTCCATTTCTTTTCGACTTTTTTTCCTAGTAAAAATGGTTCAATGTTTCGGTTTCATACTTTTTAAGCAAAAATGTTATATTTTTTATTTTTTTGAAACATCTACCAAAATGAAAACTTCTTGCGAAACAACTACCAAAATCGAACATTTTTTGCCAAAATAATTATCAAAACCGAACATTTTTGTCAAAAAAGTACGAAACTCAAAAATTGAAAATTTCTTACTAGGAAAATAAAATCGAAAAAACTCAAAAAAAGTATTGGAATCGAAAAAAAAAATCCAAAGTTCCGAAATTGAATCAACTTATTACTTGATTACTTGAATCTAAAGGTGGAAGTTGATCACTATTAATTTTCAGAACAAAATCCTGTAATTGATCACTCCGACTAATCGAGTAATTCTCAAGAAATTTAACATTTCTTGATTCCATAATTCTTGTAATGTGAGACGGACAATAAAACCTAGGCTTATTTTTATTTTGGACCCTAAACTATGATGAAAATTTTAAATTGGACCCTAATACTATCCTAAGCCTCATATTGAACCCTATACTATGGTTTGTCTCATTTTACCCCCTAAAATGTGAAATATGATGTAATTTCATTTTAAAATAAGGAAAAAATCGAAATAGCACATATATTAAACTTTTGGGCATAATTCACAAATTACAAAACTTATTAAATTAAAAATAAATCCCTGACTTATTTTCATTTTGGACCCTGAACTATCACGTAAGTTTCAAATTGGACCATGATACTATCATTAGTTATTTGTAAAAACGCCCCAAAAGTTTGATATATGTGATGATCCGAATTTGCCCTTCTTTTAAAACGAAATTCAATCTAAAATTGGCATTTGAGGAGGCAAAATGAGACAAAAGGTAGTATAGGGGGCAATTTGAGGCTTGTGATAGTATGAGAGTCCAATTTAAAACTTACGTGATAATTCAGGGTCCAAAATAAAAATACGCCTAAAATCTATAATCTTTAGACTTTTCACATATCGAATGTAACTCCTACAAATAGTCCTTGAGTCCAGGTACTAGTCCTTCTCGGTATATCTACCGTAGTACACCCTACCTCCATCTGATCTCACAATCTTCATATATTTGTCACATACTTTCTTTCAGACTTAAATAATTTAAAGCATCTGAAACTTTGTCTTTGGAATGAAGCAAGTAAAGATACATATATCGTGAATAATCATAAATCAAGGTTATAAATATTTCGGATCAGTAACGTTCATATCCGGACCAACAAATATTCGTGTGTATAATCTCTAATAGGTTTGAACTCCTTTTGGCACCAATATTATATTTATTATTTTGCCTACACTTAATGTAACCAACACAAGTATCAAAATTAGCAAAGTCTAAAGTACTAAATACTCCATCCTTCACCAATGTCTCAACTCTCTTAATGGAGATATGTTCCAATCTCCGATGCCATAAATAAATGAGTTCTCATTTATAATACATATTTTTAATTCTGTACTAACATGCATAAAACTATGAGTGATGTCATTTTACAAACAAAGACGATATAAATCATTAGACAAAATACCATAACTAATAACTTCAAAATCTCTAGAAATACTTAAACGAGGATCTGAAAAATTAAAGGAAATTTCAAAAGGTACAAGTCTTGAAACTGAAATCAGGTTTTTAACAAAACCTGGTACATAAAACGTCTTTTCTAAATGCATATTAAATCACTACTTAAACTTAAAGTCCATGTACTAACAGACTCCATATGTGAACTCATCTAGCTACCTGAATAAATGTATTGTTCACTTCCCATTGGTTTCCTTAGGTTTGTCATACCTTGTAAGGTGTTCAAAATATAAATTGTAGTACCAAAATCAATGCACCATGTATTATGATTGATAATGACAATATTAGTTTCATATACAAACGCTAGAAAACTACCTTCAATCTCAAGTCAAGCCTTAAACTTAATACAATCTTTCTTCATGTGTCCTTTCTTTTAACAAAAGAAACACGTTGACTCCTTCTTAATAGCTCGCTTAACTGAAGTCTTTCTTATATGTTCTTCCTCAACGTGATCCTTTTTCTTCTTTGAAAAAGAGGAAGTCATAAGGTTCACTTTTTCGCCCTCTTCCAACGACAATCGACCATTCTCTTGATCACACATGGTCATGAGTTTATTAATTGACCATTTATCCTTATGTGTGTTGTAAGAGATCTTAAAGGCGCGATAACGTAGAGGAAGAGTGCACAGAATGAAATACACTTAGGAAAGGGTCATACATGGTAACTTCCAAACCCTTAAGTTTAGCCGCAATATCCCTCATGTACATGATATAATCATGCATACACTTAGTCTCATTGAGCCTCATGGAGGAAAATTTCTTAATTAAGGTGCAAGTAAGAGCTTTGTCAAAATTTACAAACTATTCATCAATGACCTTAAGGAAATCTTTAACCTTAGTATGCTGATCGACAAAACCCCGAATACTATCACAAATTTGATCTTTATTAATATAATAGAGAGGCGATTAGATCACTCCCACATTTCATAAAGATAAATCTCAATGATTGTGCTAGTTTCAATAATTTTGGGTTGTTCGTCTTTCCCATAGCATAATCGATATCCATCCATCGTAAGCAGATGTACTTTTTCTTTCCACACCTTATAGTTATCAACCCTTAATTCAGGAACGTCATAATTGACATCAAAAGTATTTCTAGGTAGAATTAGCGTGCAAACAAAAATTATATATATACATGCTTATTAATAACTAAATTTGAGACAAAAACTTTATAATGTTTTATCAATGCAAAACGTGAATAAAATATGAATTTAGTAAGTAAAACTTTCTTGTGGGCTAAAGTAATACTCAAATTAGATTCATAACTACATGACAAAACTATCCAATTATAATCATCCCTTAATTCATGTGGGTAAATTAAGGAACACAATTTCATATTTCGTCCTAATTAATCATACAAATATGACAAAAATTTATGTGGGCATATTTCATCATATTACGTATAATTAATTACAAATTTAATGTTTTAGTTTTCATATGTGATTTCAAATAAATTTTTAAATAGTTAGAGATGTGGCTACTCTCCAAGTACTAAAATTGGTGAATTACTTAATATTACTTTTACAATATATGACTCATATATAGCCTCAATTTAATGTTTAGTTTTAACATTTGATTCCAAATAGAATTTTGAATAATTAGAGATGTTGTGGCTATTCTCCAATTATTAAAATTAGTGAATCACTTAACATTACCTTAATACTGCCTCCGTTCCTAAATGCTTGGTACATTTTGACTTTTGTTGATCAAAAACTCTTATCAAACAATAGGAAATAATATAGTCATGTGAGACCTTGTTGGATTCGTCTCAATATATATTTTTGAAATATCAACTTTTTACATTTCAAATCGTGTTTTATTGACCATGAAAGTCAAAATGTACCAATCATTTATGAATGGAGGGAGTAATATATAACAAATAACCTCAATTGAACATGGTCCGAGGCTAAAAGTGTTTCCAATTACGCATATGAATGATATATGAGAATCCTCAACATAGGCAATCACGCATAATATATGCATATCATTTGACACAAACCGACACCAAATAGACACCCTTTAACATCAAATTGACACCACCCGACACCAAATTGACACAAATTCACATCAAATTGACACAACTCGACACCAATGTTAAATTGCATGCCAATTGAGTTGCCAATTAGTTAACTATGATTAACTCAATTATGTTTTCACAAACTCAATTATGAAAATAGTAAGGATCCGTTTCATTCCTCGTGGCAAGTTGTTCTCACGACTATGACGTATGTAAAATATATAACGTTTTACTCGAGCGACTCATATGCTAGATATAACATGTTAAGTTTGATCTCTAACACAATTTATGCCTCTAACAAACCAATCAATTCAATACAATTCATTACTTTTGCATCATAAAGACACCAAGCCACTCAATTGAAATCATCAAAATCTACAACCGACACTAAATTGACACCACTAGACACCGAATTGACAAAAACGGACACCAAATAGACACCCTTCAACACCAAATTGACACCATCCGACACCAAATTGACACAAACTGACACCAAATTGACACAACTCGACATCAATGTTAAATTGCATGCCAATTGAGTTGTCAATTAGTTAACTATGATTAACTCAATTATGTTTTCACAAACTCAATTATGAAAATAGTAAGGATCTGTTTCATTCCTCGTGGCAAGTTGTTCTCACGACTATGATATATGTAAAATATATAACTTTTTACTCGAATGACTCATATATTAGATATAACATGTTAAGTTTGATCTCTAACACAATTTATGCCTCTAACATACACAATTTAGCTCCTGACACCAGCCGAAGCCAATGTGTTATTTATTTTTATTTTTTTATGTTTATTTTACATATATACATAATATATATTTATTTGGTAAAATAAAAATAATTCCCGACCCCTTCCCGACATTACCCGACACCGAAAGACCTCAACCATTTTCATATAATTTGAAAATTGTTCACCTGACTCCCGAAGGACACTAAATTGACACTAAACCGACACTAAAACCCGACACTAAATTGACACTCTATGTTTTATTTACATGTATATATAATATGTATTTATTTGGTAAAATAAAAATAATTCCCGACCCCTTCCTGACACTATCCGACACCAAAAGACCTAACCCATTTTCATATAATTTGAAAATTGTGCACTTGACTCCCAAAGGACACTAATTCGACACTACATGGTAAGATCACAAAAAAAACTCCAAAATTATAATATTAGACACCAATCCCACACCTACCCGACATTAATTGGAGTCGGATTAATGATACTATTTTCTCCGACACGGAAAGTGCTGTTTCTAGTAGTGACTGACTTATATGGGTTATTCATGAAGTAGCATATACAAGCACGAATCATCAACTTTTAATTCTAAATGGTGGACATAATAACTAACAATCCCACCTAATTCATATGGAAGTCATACAATCATACTCCACAATTAGATGATGAACAATTATTATAAGATATAGTACAGTATAAACTCGCTCATGACAATTATTATATAGATGCAGAGATAGTTTTAGGTGTTTTAATACATCTGAAAAATTTCATTGTTTAGGTGTTTGATGGAGAGATCTTCTTATGGATAAAGTTTTAACAGTCTTTTGGTAATAACTCGTGCTTGAAGCTTCCCTTTACACTTAGATCTAATAATATGTTCAAACATTATTTACATCAAGTGTATGAATATTATTGTATCTCATGCATATTAGCTCAATTAAATAAATGTATAAATTGTGTTCTTAATAAATGCTTTATTATAAATTACTCATATTAGTTCAAATGTTCTTATACATTTAAAATACGGAATTCGTTCAACATATATCAGTGATGAACTTGAGATTGTGTACTTAAAAAAACCTTTTAAGTATTATGTTTAAGTGAATGAACCACCATTTTAGAACGTTGAGTTCATTCATTAGTTTCATCGTACGGTTGCATTTCGTTAACGATGTACTCCCTCCTTTGATCCCTACCACACATCTCATCGATCAATTATTTTACGGTGGTTTAATCTTGTTGTTCTCGTCACCAATGATGATGATGGAATTTGTTGGATTTCGAATGATAATTTTGAAGAAGAAGAGTTTGATCTAGAATTCTCGGATTCAGAAGAAGGGTTTGGTGATATTGAAGAAAAGAATGAAGAAGATTATAGAAAAGAACTTAAAATAATAAAGAAGACTTCAAAGAACAAAAATAAAGATCTTTTATTTTTACTAATTTGGTAATCCAACTAAATAAAAAGTAGTTGATCTAGATATTCTACACAGTCTTGTCTGTGCAAATTCTTTCTCCTTGTTCACTTATTTTTCATATGGTAGATATAATATTGTTTACATCATGCACACCTTTCTTTTTTCGGCCCTTCACGATCACGATCTTTTGGTTTAATTTTATATGTCATTGATTATTTATATATGAGATTGATTAAATATATTATACTAGATATTTGATCACAACCTAGCCTGTGCGAGTTAGTTGATAGTATTTATAACATCTATTTTTCGATTAATAATCTTTACATGAACTCATTATGACAACATATTATTCATAAATTACAAAAATACATATGCATACCAAGAAATATATCAATTTTATGCAATGCTATTTAACTCATTTTAATTAAGCTTAAGTTTACAATGAATAATATAAGCTTAAGAAATTGTTTATATATTATTATATACAAATGTATAATATAAAAAATAAACAAACGGGTAATCAAGCGGACTCGGGTTTGCCCGATAAGCTATCGAGCACTAATGCCCAACCGGATATGGACATAACTGTCTCACGACGTTTTGAACCCAACTCACTTAAAAAAAGTATTCTACTATTATTGCTCGATAATGATACGAGCGGATAAATGGCCCAAATTTCTCAAGTTGTATAATGAGCAGTTATGAGATTACCCGGTTTATTAACAGTATTGCTTAAACAATTATATATCTCAATTGACTTTTAACGGTTTTGAGGTATTGGCGTATTGCCTTTCATTTTCACGGTCACACATTCACACAATTTAACGGTCTTGACTCTTGAGTTATTGACATCTTCTTTTTACTTCAAAGTCAAATGCATATATAAGTCTAGATATGCAATATATACATGATTTAAAATTATTACATATATTTATCGCAACTCTATCTAATAAAAGAGTCATCAAGATGAATAATCACACATATAAAATTATCGCAGGTCTTATATTGATCCTCGCTATTCAATCAACTCCAGTTTTATCGAAAAAACGACGAGGTCACAACATATTCCTAAGAAACCGAATGAGTACCGGGTTAACATATCGTTGTGTTTCATCGGATGGAAAAGTCGATACAGGCGCGGTATCAGTCGAGCCAAACGAAGTACTCGAGAACTGGCATGTGCCTGCAGGCAATTCAAATGCTATATGTCATGTGTTTACCTTTGATGGTAAACATCAAGACATTACTGTTTTCGATCAGAAAAATGACCAATGTGCTAAAAATGGAGAATGTGATGTTCATTTGTTCGACGATGCTATATTTCGTTGCGTCAATAAGGACACCTATCCGCGTTTCCAACTCGAGGCTAATTGGATACATACCGATGAAGGCGAGGGAGGAGGCGAGGAATAATGCAATATCTGATCCGAGTTTTTACTAGAAGGGTCAGATTTACCTTTTGTATCTATTTCTTTTGCAGGGGTGAATGTATAAATTGTGGTAAATGGTGTGTTTACCCCTAAGAATGCTTATAAGGTGCTCATTGTTTGATAAAGCCATACATTTGTTCAATAGATTCCCAGGCACGATGAGCATGTGTGGGGGTTATTTTTTCTATAATTATTTTATTTACTTTAAAAGAACCCTAATATATTGTGTTTATTAAAATTGACCTCAAAATCATATTAGATGTTTAATTCTAATTTGTTCCTTCATTAAAATTTAAAATCTCTCAATTTTAAGGTAAAAGTGGTCAAATTGACCACTTCACATAGTTGAGGGACCAAGTAAATCGATTTCCAAAGTTCAGGGGCCAAATTGACCAGATGGTCAAAGTTCAGGGACCTGGCAGAATTTATGAGAAAATTGCCGAAATAGTCCCCAATAGTAGGACCGAATCGCACTTTAGCTCCAATAGTTACATGGTTGCATTTTAGTCATCGAAAGTGGCCAAAAGGTTGTACTTTAGTCCCCATGTCATGTTTTTCAATAAAGTTTGGGTCAAAACATGATTTTTAATAATTATGGGGTCAAAACACGTTTTTTAACAATTCGTTCCCACTATCGGGGACTATTTCGGCAACCATTATATTATAGTTTGTCCATTAACTAACCCATAATTGTAGACTTTATTGGAAAGCAACCATCAAAAGTCGTGTTTTGACCCCATAATTATAAAAAATTCTGTTTTGACCCCAAATTTATTGAAAAATATGACTTGGGGGACTAAAGTGCAACATTTTGACCACTTTTGGGGACTAAAATGCAACCGTGTAACTATTGAGGACTAAAGGGCAATTCGATTCAGCAATTTTCTCCAGAATTTATAGTAAATGAAAAATCTTAATGCGTAATGATACAATTTATAATCTATAATAGATATAATGCTTAAGGACCAAAAATAACACATAACACTCTCATTTTTTGAACTTCGGATAGTTGGTAATTATCTTCTTTTTTACTTTTCAATTTGTTTTAGTTGATAGTTACCTTAACAAAGTCTCAAAATAATAATATCATTAACTAAAAGAGATAAAATTATTTGTACATCTCCCTTTTAACTCTATTTAAAAATTACTTAATTTTATTGTTGATTTAATTTAATTAAATCATTGTAGATAACCTTGTGAAAAGTTTAGAAAATTATTATTCACAATAGAAAACATAATAAGAGGGGTAATACATAACGTTTGAAAAAAAGGATAAGATATCCATACTTCTATAATAGGTATAATTGATCAAATGATTCTTTATATATTTTTATAACTTACCTATTGTACATATTATAATAAATTTGAATGACAACATTCTATAGAAATATTTGAAAATATTAAATAGATATATTGAGAGAGAAAGTGTTCAAAACAAATTTAAGGCTCTCGCTAATGATCAGAAGGTTCTGGATTCGAATCTCATCTCATCGCTAATTTATAAAAACTAAATAAATAAACAAATGAAGTGATAAATAAAGTAGATAAAATCAAAATCCGATACATGACTTATTAGAAATGCGATAAGAAGGAGATTTTATTTTAGAAATGGTAAGATATTAAATATATAAATATATAAATATATAGTACTTCCAAATAAATAATTAACTATTGGGATAAGAACGGATACGCATTAAGTAATTCATAATAATATTCTTTAAAAAGGGAGTTTCAGATTAATAATTAATGACAGTGTGTTGAGTATATAATGATGAGTGATATTGAGCTTAACAATAACAAATAAATTTGAAGATGAATCATTTCACATATACAATTGCAGCTATTCTTGTATTGGTCACAATACAATCATCTCGTGTTCTTTCATACAATGATACTTCTGTAATGAGGGATTCACAGCCGAACGATGCTGGATGGAGGACTCGTTATGAAGTATGTCTACGGAATAAAATGACAACCGGATTAACATATCGTTGTGTGACATCAGATGGGAAGCAAGACACAGGTGCAGTTACACTTGAGCCAGATCAAAACCTCTTCGAATGGTATGTGTATAGCACCCAACAAAGTGCTACGTGCTATGTTATTACATTTAATGGTTACCATCAAGATATTGTCGTTTTTGAAAATAATAATGCCAAGAGGTGTGGTTCGAACCGCGTATGTGATTGGTATTTATATATGAATGGGATAGATTATTTTGTAGATGGTCATTCGGAGCGTGGGTATAATTGGATAAAGAATTGATATTAAATCAAGTGTATGAATATTATTGTATCTCATATTAGCTCAATTAAATATGAGTATTAATGGTATTCTAAATAAATGTTTTCTCACCATCAAGTTTCTCATATATATGATACTCCTTCCCTTCCAAAATAGTTGACGTTCTAGCTATTTGCACATAAATTAAGAAAATTTAAAGTTGTCAAAAAGTATATTGAAATAGTAAAAATACAATTATTTGGAACTATATCACTGGTTGGTTGTTAATTTTAAAAAAAATAATCAAAAAGTTCATTGAGAATGTAAAACTATAATTTTTAATGTTCAAACGTCAACGATTTTGGAACAAAAAATTAGTGCTAGGACGTCAACTATTTTGGAACGGAAGGAGTATAATATAAATATAAATTCTTTACATATATTATTATATATAAATGTATAATACAAAAAATAAACGAGCCGACTCCGGCTTGACGCGATAAGTTATCGAGCTCTAATGCTCACACTGGATATGGACTGAACTGTGTCACGACGTTCTAAACCCAGCTCACTTTAAAAAGGTACATACTCTAGTATTGCTCGACAAGGATACGAAGGACCCAAATTTTATTAGTAGTACTGCTTAGACAATTATCTCAATTGACTTTTAACGGTTTTGAGGTAGGGGTGTGCATCAAATTTGGAACCAAAGCGAGCTGATCCAAACACGAAACGGACTTAATCGAAACCGATCTGAACCGAATTGGAACTGAAATGATTTAGACTCTTCCTTCTAGAGCACCAACAATATGGGTCCGGTTTAAATTTTGGCTCAAAACTGCACCGAACCGACCCACGCACAATCTGAGTGTGAAGTACGTTGGTCATATTTATTTATGTATCTTTTTGCTAACAGACTGAGAATTTGTCTCAGATAGTAGGATGAAGTTGCACTTTACTCTATATGATTTAAATTTTTGCAAATAAGTCATCGCAAATGGCACAATTATTGTAGTACACTCCTCGAAAGTGACACATTTGTCGTCTTTCTTTTAGGGACCATATCACTTCAGGATTTGTCCCCTTTTTGGGAGATATTTTTGCGAAATGACATAAAAAACTTGGAACACCCTACTATAATTTTTTCAACTAACACTCCCCATGAAACATCTATTAATACCTTACAATTAAAACTAACATATTTCCCCCCACTCCCGTTTGTTTTCCCGTTTAACTCCCCCCCCCCCCCCACACCCACATCGTCTCTTAAACCAAAAAAGGTCTACATCTCTTTGAAATTCTACAATTTGGAACTTTCTTACCTTTAAATTGTTACAGTTCATCAAAATAAGAACTATAACTATGTTTTAATTAATGTTTTCCCTATAAAGATTGGATATTTTGTAGTTTTTGGTAGTTCTTGGGAAATATTGGAATTTTGGTAGTTTTTTTGCAAGAACTTAGTTTATTTGGTATAATGTTGTAATTTTGATAGTTTATTTAGCACAAAGTTAAGATTTTGAATATATGGTATAATATTGTAATTTTGGTAGTTTTATGCAAAAAGTTAGTTTATTTGGTATGATGTTGTCATTGTTCTAATTTTTTTTAGCAGAATTTAAGATCTTGCTGGTTTGTGTCAATTGTTGTTGTGTTTATGTTAGTATATATGACAATGAGACATGTATGCACTGATATGCTCAATAATATTTTTTTTAAGAAGTATTACGTGAAATGCACGCGGCATCACATAATGACCACCATAAATTTTAATTATGAGATTAAAAAAAAATTGCAAATTTGAAGGATCTACAACCATACCTAATTGACTTGGTCACCTACATTCCCGCTAAAAGCAAAACATTCCAAATTAATCCTATCAAAGAGCGCCCAATCGGACTAATGGTCACAGTAAGATAAATCCACATTTCCTCCTTGTATGACTCGAATCCACGACCTCTGAAAGAAAGCTATTGAGTGTGAAATATAGTTCCTACGAACAAACTCATCTTATCAATAAAGACTTTTTTCTTTCTAGCTAACACCTTTGCATCATTCTTAGAAATTAGAAATAAAAAAATCAATTCCTTTTTCCCCTTCACTTTAGAGATGATAATGAATTTCTGATGTACAATGGAGTTGGTTATAACCCTTAAAAACACTAGCAAAATCTGACCTACATTCATATCCATTATCATTTATCAGGTCAGAATTTGGCTACCTCCTTGTGAAAGTAATTGCATATTCTATTTAGATTGGCTCACAAATCTAGTTACAAGTCAATCTAAGATTCTTTTTTGTGTACAACATTCAATTGGTACAAGTACAGTACTACAGTTGGCTCCTCAAGTTTTCATCGGTCGGGTGATTTCGAACTGGCACTTCAAACCATGTAGATCCTCAATTACATGAGTTGAGTAAATATTATTTAGTAATAGTATTGAAATATATTGTGTATGGAACTACATTCCAGTTCCATAGATGAAATTACCAATCATGAAGCTTTTTAGCTTGTGGAAGATTAAAAGGAGGGTTTAAAGCACCATCCAAATAAAATTCATCTTCTTGAACAATCCAAACACATATCGTATCATCATTACAATAATCTTGTAATAACTCGACCTAAATTAATTAATTATAATGATAATAATTCAATAATAAAATTTAGATTTATATCTTATCGCTTAGAGCTTGTTAAAACTGGTTCGGAGTTCGGAGTGGATTCGATTAATGTTTGGACCAATCCTTACCGAGCCAGCCCACAAACGGACCAGCCCAGCAAGAACCTGCCCAACCCAGGAGCCTATTTAAGCCAAAAACCAGCAAACCCTTCTTCAATCTGCAAGAAAAACGCAGGAGCCTCCCCTCCCATCTTCCCAATCCAGTTTCTCCCTCGTCCGAGCTCGGAATTGTGCCGTTCTTGACTCGATTTGTATCTAGGAAGATCCCTCTTGAAGTTTAGCACAATTTCGAGGTAAGAATTATACTCCTTCTTGTCGAATTTTGGCTGTTTTGTACGCTTCGAATAACCTTTCGTCCACCCTACTTCAGCGACGAATTGCGCTCCCTTCCAAACCGATTTTGGCACGGTTCTTTGCCCATAATTCATACTCGCACATCACTCTAGGGTCTAGCAGCAAAAATCAGGTAAAACTCTCCTTCCATGGTGGCATTTTGCGATCGTTTCGGGGGCCATTCGAGCAGATCTGTCTGTCCTTTTTTTGACATCTTTTTGGGAGTTTTTAATGCATGATTTCGACCTTAATCATGACCTGGGCTTAGTATAAGTACAATGCAGTACGTATAACATCTTAACACATAATTAGATTGTGGAATTGAATCGATTGAAGCTAAATTCTTAAGGTTTATATTCGAAAAGTTAGGGTTCTTCATGTTTATTCATCCGGCTGATGATTTGGGCAATGTAGGATGTTTAAAATCATTGTAAGAACTGGACAGTAGCGTGTGGATGTAATTAGGATTGTTCTTGATCGATTAGGTTGGGATCAAAGGCATATAGGAAGTAGTTATGAGTATAGGCGAATAATGTGACGATTAGGAGTTAAATTGGAGGGGTAGGGGATGTTAAACTGTTAGAACAGCAGCAATATGGTCTTAGGATGATGACGACGATGTTAATTTAGTGTTTAAGTTGTAAATAAATTGATAAGTTTGAGTTATAGTGATTTCGGTTAAAATGAAAGGTATAGTTGATCGAAATATCGAATTTTGGTGAAGTTAGAGATGAATAGTGACTACGACAGATTAAGAACGTGATTTAGACTTGATAAGAAGTAATGAGTTGATATTGAATATTGGGTTAGTATATAAGAATTGGGCCTAAAATGCAATTATTGTGAAGTTTAAGGGTTTAAGTGAAAAGATATAAGATAGAATATAAGATATGAACTCTAGGAGCTATGATGAATTATATGAATGTTTAGAATAAGTAACTATTATTTATAAGTGTTAAATTATTAAGAATGTGATATAAATTGGGTTAGAATTATAATTAATAAGTTTAAGGGTTAAAATGTAAAGTTAGAAGAAGTACAGGGTGTTGAGGTTAATTAAATGGTTAGTGAGGCAAGTTTGGGGCCTAGGATGTAATTTAGATGGAGTTTGGGGTCATAGTATAATTATGGCAAGAGTTAGGCAGTAGTGCAATTAAGTATGACTTAGGGGTAATTATGTAAATAATTGGAATTGTAAGATGATTTATAAGATAATAATGAAGATAATATGTACCACTAATATGATATAATATTATAATAATATCGGGGTTGACCATGTGGGGCCAAGGGCAAAATCGTCATTTTTCCAAGTTGACCTTAAAGACTATAAAGATGCATAGTAATTAATGAGGTAACTAGTTTGAGTGGGACGAGGTGTATTTTGAGTAGTGTTTGACGTAGAGTATATGTGATATATAGGGCCTACTGTGCGATACGAGTTCCGGATTGAGACTCGGAGTTTTGCTGTTTGTTGCTATGCTTGAGGTGAGTTCTTACTCACCTGTTGTTAGTATTCTTGTATGTGCTGTGTGGTAGTGATTATATATATTGATGCACTATGATGATTACTGTTGAGCATTGAGCATGAGTAGAGATGTTTAGGGTGGACCTACGGGTCGTACATGTGTTGTGTGTTGTCCTGATCCGGCAACCTAGGATTGAACGGTCGCCATGGTTGGTTATGGGTCCGTATGTTTGTGTAATGATTTGTGATGTGATGATGGTATGCGGGTTGAGATAATGTACTCCCCGCGGATGAGATGATGTGTACTCCCTGCAAGTTGAGCTAGGTAGAGTGCTGTACAGTACGAAAGTCCGGATCCATGCATATAGTTGCGCATTTATGTGGATATTGTAGTTATTATTGCACTTACTCATGTATTTATACCGTTGTATGTTTCACATTATAATTATGTACGTCATTGCTTTCGCATCACGTATGTGGGGTGGTAGCCACGCGTGAAAAGGATTCACCAGCTGTCGTGCTGACCCCTCCAAGAACATATTCTTTAGCAGGTTAGTGGCGTGGTAGTGTGCGTTAACCCTCCTTCGGTGAGTGGCGATGGTGGCATTAGGATCTCCCTCAGTCGTAGCTGAACTTATTTCGTGTTCCTCTATGTTTCATGTTTTACCCTTGTCGGGCACTGTTGACTTGTATATTGAGATTTTGGTTGTATTTGATGATTGTGGGTCTAGGGTATTGAACACAGATAGATATGTTTTAACCATTTTCAGTAAACCAGATTTTACATTATTTATTCATGTATTTGAATTGCTTTGGTCATTTGAAAACTGTTTTACTTATCGAGTCATCCATCGAGTGGTGACTCTGGTTTCGGATTTGTTGTCGAGCCTAACCTTAGGGCGGGCCCACCTGGAGCGGGTCGTTACAAATCTATTAGTAAATCCGTGTTAAAAACTTTAAACGCTGACTCCTTTCTATTCCACCGAAAATGAAAGGCAAACATTGTTGTGAAGAAGAAATTAGCGCTAAATTTCCAATGAAATTCTTCATTTGTATGAAGAACATGAACTCCCAAATCGTCATCTTTAGAAAAACAATGACCCGTTAACGATGGACTTTTTATCGAAAGGTTATCAAATATGTGAACCTCATATTCTGTACCCAAATTAGGAACAAACTCATCGTTCGAGATACTAAAAATATGTGTAGTTTGTGCATAAGTTAGTGAGAAAAGAATTACAAATGTTGTAATTTTGATGGAGAAAGGAGACATTATGATATTATTGGCAAGAATGAATTATGCACTAACTGGTGACATTTCCTTAAATTGGTTCTACATTTTATAGAGGGCCCCAACGTTTGAAGAAATTATTGAAATATTTTTAAGAGCATGCATGTGCATCAATTTCCTTAAAATATGAATATTGTGTCTATATGTTATATTAAAAATAACTATCATATTATTTACTATAGATAAATAGATATGTTTAGTCCTTAATTTTCTATAAAAGGTATTTATTTTTATAAAGTAACAATTGTCCAACATTTTTTTAGTTATATATATTTATTGACATTTTTATAAATAAGTATATATTTTTCTATAATATTAGTTGTCCAATATTTTATAAAGTTAATTTTGGATCATATGGAATCATCTTTTTGTTTTTTCTTTTAAATAATCCATCATTTAAATTACAATTTTAAATATTAAAAATTCTATAACAAAAAAGTAAACAAATCTCGCGCAACTAATGACTTATTAGCTGGTGTTGATCTAAGAGAATTAAAAGAGGATTATTTACTAACCTCGGTTATTAAACGTTTAATGCATGATAATATTCCTTTTTTCCCCTAATGTCAAACTCTTACTCCATATTAAGAATATTATTCGCATATTCGGTTGTTATAATAAGATATAAAGTTATATAATTTAAGTCTTCCATTGTACTTATTTGCCGTAACAAGTCTTGAAAGTTTTGAACGCGAATATTATATAGGAGATTTTATTTAAGAATGAAATTAAGTACAAATTGATATATGATATATATATGCACTTACGTTGCATTTGGTAGCTACGAATGGATCTGGGTAATAGAATGAAGGTCGTAAAGTAACACACATGGGAAATTAATTGTTTTGAATCCGCCCATTATGTTATTTGGTATGCTATAGCAATGGAATAATAGATATATGATAATAAAAATAAAGTAACATCAATAAATATTATATATATTAATAAACCTATATTGTATAATTATTGCATTGAAGTAGTATCAATAATTTAATTTCAATTATATATTTGAAAATAATTAGTATTAATTTAAAAATTATATTATAATATTATATATTTAGAATAAAACTATAATAAATTAATATTAAATTAGTACTACAATATAATTACTTTATATATAATGTTATAAAATAATTATAGTAATTTAAAGACATCTCCAGACAAAAATAACAATCAACGAATATTAAAATATATTGTGTATAGAACTACATTTCCATAATTGAAATCACCAATCATGAAGCTTTATAGCTTCTGAAAGATTAAAAGGAGGGTTTAATTGAGCGCCCAAATAAAATCCATTTTCTTGAACAATCCAAACACATATCCTATCATCTTTACAATAATCTCTTGGTACATCCTTGTTAAAAACTTCAAGTGATGTCTGCTTTCCATTCCACTGAAAATGGCAAGAAAACATTGTTGTGAAGAAGAAATTAGCGCTAAATTTCCAATGAAATTCTTGATTTGTATGAAGAGCATGAACTCCCAAATCGTCATCTTTAGAAAAACAATGAGCCGTTAACGATGGACTTTTTATCGGAAGGTTATCAAATATGTGAACCTCATATTCTGTACCCAAATTAGGGACAAACTCATCGTTCGAGATACTAAAAATATGTGTAGTTTGTGCATAACTTAGTGAGAAAAGAATTACAAATGTTGTAATTTTGATGGAGAAAGGAGACATTATGATATTATTGGCAAGAATGAATTATGCACTAACTGGTGACATTTCTTTAAATTGGTTGTACATTTTATAGAGGGCCCCAACGTTTGAAGAAATTATTGAAATATTTTTAAGAGCATGCATGTGCATCAATTTCCTTAAAATATGAATATTGTGTCTATATGTTATATTAAAAATAACTATCATATTATTTACTATAGATAAATAGATATATGTTTACTCATTTATTTTCTATAAAAGGTATTTATTTTTATAAAGTAACAATTGTCCAACATTTTTTTAGTTATATATATTAATTGTCATTTTTATAAATAAGTTTATATTTTTCTATAATATTAGTTGTTCAATATTTTATAAAGTTAATTTTGGATCATATGGAATCATCTTTTTGTTTTTTCTTTTAAATAATCCATCATCTAAATTACAATTTTAAATATTAAAAAGTCTATAACAAAATAGTAAACAAATCTCGCGCAACTAATGACTTATTAGCTGGTGTTGATCTAGGAGAATTAAAAGAGGATTATTTACTAACTTTGGTTATTAAACGTTTAATGGATGATAATATTCCTTTTTTCCCCTAATGTCAAACTCTTACTCCATATTAAGAATATTATTCGCATATTAAAGTTATATAATTTATTTCTGGAATTTATTTCCAAAATTTCTTCCATTGTACTTATTTGCCGTAACAAGTCTTGAAAGTTTTGAACGCGAATATTATATAGGAAATTTTATTTAAGAAAGAAATTAAGTACAAATTGATATATGATATATATGCACTTACGTTGCATTTGGTAGCTACGAATGGATCTGGGTATGTAACGACCCGCCCCCGGTGGGCCCCCCTGAGGTTAGGCTCGCTATCAAATCCGTAACAGAGTCACCACTCGATGGATGACTCGATAACATACATTTTAAACGAAACAAAATGAAATTTAAACTCGTTATTAAAAAGGGACCTGAAAAATGATTACTGAAAAACATAACGTGTCCATCGGTGTATGACAATATATAACCCCATCATGACGAAAATCAAAGTACATCAAATCCCACAACACCAATAGTACATCAGGAATAAAGATAATATGAAAACACGAAAGCACAACAACGGTTGAGGGAGATCCTAATGCCACCATCGCCACTCATCAAAACAGGGACTACTCGCTGGAACACGTACCCTGCTAAAAGAATAAATCCCCGAAGGGTCAGCTCGACAGCTGGTGAATTCTAACTCACGGGTGGTTACCAACCCACACACGTGGTATGAAAGCGATACATGAGTGCAGAACACAACAACAAAGAAAAGGAATAATATACACCATATCGATATAAGCAGTTCGACAAACCATCACGAGCAATAACAGTAAAACACACCAATCAAGTCCAACATCACATAACATAACCCTTTAACTATTCTATATGCACCAGATCCGGCGTCTACCCTATCATGGCAATATCCCGCCATCACCCGCATCACCCAGTGACCGGCACCTAATCTATCATGGCAATATCCCGCCATCACCCGCATCACCCCAGTGACCGGCACCTAATCTATCATGGCAATATCCCACCATCACCCGCATCACCCAGTGACCGGCACCTAATCTATCATGGCAATATCCCGCCATCACCCGCATCACCCCAGTGACCGGCACCTGATCTATCATGGCAATATCTCGCCATCACCCGCATCACCCCAGTGACCGGCACCTAATCTATCATGGCAACATCCCGCCATCACCCGCATCACCCCAGTGACCGGCACCTAATCTTTCCTACGTTGCCGAATCCTGACAACAGACTATCCTAACACATGCAACTAACTGACACATAACTCAACTCACATATAACTCAGCAACCCTTAGGTCCACATCTATCCTCATATTCAAATTCAACATAAACAATAATAATAACATGCTACTAATTTCACACATCACACACGCAATTACACATAACACATGCATAAGAAAGTAAACAGACGTGAGTAAGAACTCACCTCAAGCAAACTGCACAAATAGCACTCACTCCGAGCCAACAATGCGTACTCGATCAAGTAGTGGGACCTATTATAAAACATACAATCTATCAACTATCGCTCTTATATCACCCCGACTCCCCAGTAATTAGTGTATAACCTTTTATAAAATATAGTCCTCGATTAAAATCAATTTGATGTATGAAACTTCTTAACGATATATCTTAGGTGGTAATTATGCGAGTTATAATCATGAAATAACAAAATATATTAAAACCCTTTTTAACCAATCTTTATCTTATTTAATTAAAAAAATGAAACGATTAAACATGTGTTTTGATGGCTGTGAATCGTCAAAACTTTCATTGACATATATGATGAATATAGATAATTACCTTTTTAATTAATTCAACCATGTAACACGAATGTAGTATTATGTGTTTCATCAATTACGCCCAAAAATCTTCTTCTTACAGAGGCTTCACGATTCTTTGTTTTTCTTATTCTCAATTCAGAGTTCGGAAGGTTGGCGGCCGGCTTGGTTATTACATAGTATATATATATTTTATCAAAGCTTTCCCTTATAAAAACTTAGGTTAGGTTAGGCTAGGCCCAATTAAGTAGACCCGTTAACAATCGTTATCAATCCTTTTAATAATTCTCGTAAAAAGTTTAACAAACACTTAACAAGTCACGTTTTATTTTAAATTATCACAATTGTATTATTAATATTAGGTCGTGTTATTACAGGGTAATAGAATGAAGGTCGTAAAGTAACACACATGGGAAATTAATTGTTTTGAATCCGCCCATTATGTTATTTGGTATGCTATAACAATGGAATAATAGATATATGATAATAAAAGTAAAGTAACATCAATAAATATTATATATATTAATAAACCTATATTGTATAATTATTGCATTGAAGTAGTATTAATAATTTAATTTCAATTATATATTTGAAAATAATTAGTATTAATTTAAAAATTATATTATAATATTATATATGTAGAATAAAACTATAATAAATTAATATTAAATTAGTACTACAATATAATTACTTTATATATAATGTTATAAAATAATTATAGTAATTTAAAAACATCTCCAGACAAAAAATAACAATCAACGAATATTAAAATATATTGTGTATAGAACTACATTTCCATAATTGAAATCACCAATCATGAAGCTTTATAGCTTCTGAAAGATTAAAAGGAGGGTTTAATTGAGCGCCCAAATAAAATCCATTTTCTTGAACAATCCAAACACATATCCTATCATCTTTACAATAATCTCTTGGTACATCCTTGTTAAAAACTTCAAGTGATGTCTGCTTTCCATTCCACTGAAAATGGCAAGAAAACATTGTTGTGAAGAAGAAATTAGCGCTAAATTTCCAATGAAATTCTTGATTTGTATGAAGAGCATGAACTCCCAAATCGTCATCTTTAGAAAAACAATGAGCCGTTAACGATGGACTTTTTATCGGAAGGTTATCAAATATGTGAACCTCATATTCTGTACCCAAATTAGGGACAAACTCATCGTTCGAGATACTAAAAATATGTGTAGTTTGTGCATAACTTAGTGAGAAAAGAATTACAAATGTTGTAATTTTGATGGAGAAAGGAGACATTATGATATTATTGGCAAGAATGAATTATGCACTAACTGGTGACATTTCTTTAAATTGGTTGTACATTTTATAGAGGACCCCAACGTTTGAAGAAATTATTGAAATATTTTTAAGAGCATGCATGTGCATCAATTTTCTTAAAATATGAATATTGTGTCTATATGTTATATTAAAAATAACTATTATATTATTTACTATAGATAAATAGATATGTTTAGTCATTTATTTTCTATAAAAGGTATTTATTTTTATAAAGTAACAATTGTCCAACATTTTTTTAGTTATATATATTAATTGTCATTTTTATAAATAAGTATATATTTTTCTATAATATTAGTTGTCCAATATTTTATAAAGTTAATTTTGGATCATATGGAATCATCTTTTTGTTTTTTCTTTTAAATAATCCATCATCTAAATTACAATTTTAAATATTAAAAAGTCTATAACAAAAAAGTAAACAAATCTCGCGCAACTAATGACTTATTAGCTGGTGTTGATCTAAGAGAATTAAAAGAGGATTATTTACTAACTTCGGTTATTAAACGTTTAATGGATGATAATATTCCTTTTTTCCCCTAATGTCAAACTCTTACTCCATATTAAGAATATTATTCGCATATTAAAGTTATATAATTTATTTTTGGAATTTATCTCCAAAATTTCTTCCATTGTACTTATTTGCCGTAACAAGTCTTGAAAGTTTGAACGCGAATATTATATAGGAGATTTTATTTAAGAATGAAATTAAGTAAAAATTGATATATGATATATATGCACTTACGTTGCATTTGGTAGCTACGAATGGATCTGGGTATGTAACGACCCGCCCCCAGTGGGCCCCCCTGAGGTTAGCTCGCTATCAAATCCGTAACAGAGTCACCACTCGATGGATGACTCGATAACATACATTTTAAACGAAACAAAATGAAATTTAAACTCGTTATTAAAAAGGGACCTGAAAAATGATTACTGAAAAACATAACGTGTCCATCGGTGTATGACAATATATAACCCCATCATGACGAAAATGAAAGTACATCAAATCCCACAACACCAATAGTACATCAGGAATAAATATAATATGAAAACACGGAAGCACAATAACGGTTGAGGGAGATCCTGCGAGGCTAGGCAGTTGAAGAGCCTATGGGAGTGGCTATGGTCAGATAGGTGAGATTAAAGATGAACTTTTGCCAATGTCCTTTTTCTGGGTTTCTTAGAAGTGATTAGAGATGAGAGATGGTGAGGTGGGGTGTTACGTTGAAGAAGATGTTTTTAATTTAATTAATTGTGTTTGTTTATAATTAGGTTGAGTTAGTTTTAAGTGTGATTTGACTATTTTGCCCTCTATCTAAAATTTTAAAATCTGAGAAATTCAGAAAAATCTGAAAACCAAAAGTTTAGGTACCAATCTTTGGGTCTAGGGGCCTACTTGGGATAAAAAGGTCACAAGGGGCCTAGATGGAAAAGTTCTCATAGTTCAGGGGCCCAGATAAAATTAAGCCAAAATACAATTACCATTTCACAATAAATGAAAAAATAGAAAAAAAAAAAAAAAAAAGAGAATGCCATGTGGCTTTTTGAGGCCTTAGACATTATATATAGTATAGATGCAAAAAATAATAAATATGATAAATTTCTTCAATAGTTTACGTTAAACCAGCTATAAAGGGAAGTAGTTAAATGAATTAAATTGATATATTTTCTAAAAGGAGTTCTAAAAAATTAAATATAAGAGTAATTTTTTTATTTATGTTATATAATTATTTTTAATTTATCTCATATAATTAACAATGTTTTTATCAAAATTTTAATAAAGTAACTACTGATTAAAAGAACTCAATATATGGAAAATATAAGGCTTAATTTCATCTCGGCCCATGAACTATGCGAACTTTCCCATCTATGCCCCTGATGACCTTTTCATCCCAAGTAAGTCCTGGATCAAAAAATTGGCACCTAAACTTTTATTTTTTTTATTTTTCTAAATTTCTTAGGTTTTTTATATTTATAAAATCTAATCTTAAGGGCAGGTTAGTCATATTGAAAATATGACATTTATGAAGGAAAAAGTTACATAAAAATTCAGTTACCACTTCGAAGAATTCAATTTTTTAGATTAGAGATACATTAATTTAAAAAGATATATATATATATATATTATAAAAATTGAAAAATCACCTTGACCCCCACCCATACCCCCTCCCCTACCTCGATCCATCATCATCATCATCATTTTCTTCATGAACAATTTTTTAGATCCAGCCAAACAATTCCCACCACCATCGCCAAATTCATCTGGGCAGCCAATCTTTATGAACAATTCACCAAATAAAGCTTTATTAAGAATCAAAACCCATTTTCAAATTTTATTGAGAATCAATCTTTATGACAAATCTATTTAAGAATCAAAACCCAATTTCAAAACTAACCGTTCTTCACTTACCATCAACAAAATGCTCAAAAGTACATAAAGACTCAATCTTGCTATATAATTCGTCAAAATCAGTTGAGTTGACAATATGGAGGTTGCTTGGAGGTGGATCAAAAAATCATCATCGGCATCATCTTCATTAAATTCGTTGTCCTCTGCTTCATCGATGAGTTTGAGTGGATCAGAAAATGAATCTGAGCCTGCGAGGCTGGGCAGTTGAAGAGCCTATGGGAGTGGCTATGGTCAGATAGGTGAGATTAAAGATGAACTTTTGTCAATGTCCTCTTTTTGGGTTTCTTGGAAGAGATGAGAGATGGTGGGGTGGGGTGTTACGTTGAAGATGATGGTTTTAATTTAATTAATTGTGTTTAAATATTTTAATAGGGTGGGTTAGTTTATAATTAGGTTGAGTTAGTTTTAAGTGAGGTTTGACTATTTTGCCTTCTATCTAAAATTTTAAAATCTGAGAAATTCAGAAAAATCTGAAAACCAAAAGTTTAGGTACCAATGTTTGGGTCCAGGGGCCTACTTGGGATAAAAAGGTCACAAGGGGCCTAGATGGGAAAGTTCTCATAGTTCAGGGGCCCAGATGAAATTAAGCCAAAATATAACTACCATTTCAAAATAAATGAAAAAATAGAAAAAAACACGAGAAAATGTCATGTGGCTTTTTGAGGCCTTAGACATTATATATAGTATAAATATAAATATAAATTTTGTAGTAATGAGTTAAGATCTCAAATTGGTAATCAGATTAATTAAGTAATACAATTATTGAACTTAAAAATGCAATCAACTTCATGCCATTATTCCCACCTATTTTATTTCTTTTCCTGGCCACCAAACGAATCATTAAATTAATCAAATGGATTCTTTTCAAGTAGTTATCTAAATCAATAACTAAACATATATGTCCGAAGTGAGTGAAACTCGTCCTTCATTTCATACCGCAGTCTAGTGCCTATGGGTTGTAGCCTCATGACCCTTGGACTTCGGAATGATTTAAAGAAAGATATCAACAATTGAATAATAAGAAGCGATTATCAATATCTTGGTGAATTCTGAAAGGATGATTTATAAATACCCTTTTAATATACTCTCAATTAATGCTCACTATTGTTTCGATTAAATTATATACTCTTTCCAATTTAAAAGGATTATTTTCTAGACATTTCAAGAATATTTAGTATAATTGTTTTTTGACAAAATTCAAAGAACAATCCATCATATTCCCCTTTAATACCTTTCTTTACATAAGAAAAAGATCAAAACAGATAATTGTAACTAGTCTTCTTGATTTTTTAAAGAGAATACTGGAGTATTAATAGATTCTCTCACATAAGTTGGTGTATCATGTATGTAAGTGGAGTATTAATGTGCAGTCATATAAGAGCATAAATGAAAATGGGTAAATAATATTTCCAATGCCCTACTTTCCAAGGCTTAAATTTTTTCCGAAAATATTTTTACCGAACCAGTGAATTCAAGATTGGAAAAAATACTCAACCTCAAATTCATTGGTTAGGTTGTAAACCATAACTCAAATATTTCACCCAACCAATGAATCTAAAGTTGGATAAGCATTCCAATCTTATATTCACTGGTTCGGTAAGGGTATTTTTGAAAAAAAAAATTGGGCCTTGAAAAGTAAGGCCTTCGAAATATTATTTACCAAATCATTTATGAAATGTCAAATTTTTTTCTTTTTTCTTTTTTTTTTTTGATAAATCATGCATTCATAAATCAAATACCAAAGTTTACATCAATAGTATCTTTGTTCATGGGACAAGCAACTGGGGAATAAAAATGATTACAATCTTTGTTGAGATTATCAATAGTGACGTTCTGAAGATTCCAAAAACTTCCAACCTTCGTTGGGTACCAAAACGAGCGGCAGCAAAAGTTCAGTGCAGTTCTTTTAATCATGTCCCAGTCTTTTCCATTCTTGATCCGGCTGAAATTCTTACTCCAAACCTGAGAAAAGAAAATATCAGTCATAAAGTAGACTGTATGATTTCCAGCATCTTTGGTCAATAATAATCCAGTGATAATTGTACTAAGAGAGCTTTCATAATCTAAATCTTGGATTTTAGAGTCAAGAGTCTTGTAAATCGGCTTCCCATAAATGATGGTATGCGTTCCCTTGTGAGTCAGTCTAATTTTCCAACTCAGCGAATTATCTTTGGATATGCCAATACAAATTTTCGAGTCTCTGTAGTTACAGGGATAAAGAGAGTCAGAGGAGTGAATTAAATGTCTCGAATAAAAGGTGTTTGTGTGAATACTCATTTCTGTATCATTACTAGAATGATGAGGAAGGTTGAAATACTTGATCTTGGTATTTCCAAGATTGTTATTCCAAGAAGAGAAGAAGTTTTGATAAATGTTGTTGAATCTATTCAGGTCAGGAGTAATATTGTTGAAACAAAGATTATTCCTGGTGAGCCAAATTGTCCAGAGTAGGCTACAAATATGTATTTTCGTTGGGTTACTATGCGGGTTGCTCAGAAAGTGGGTAATGAAGTCTGTAACATCATCAAACTGTATGGGAGTTAAAGTGCTGTAATAGTTCCAGTGAAAGGCTGCATGAAGACAATGAAGAAAGAGATGTGAGGCTGTTTCTTCAGTGTGAAGACAAAAAAGACATCTGGAATCCAGATTCTTCTTGGTTTTCTTAGAGATAAGATCTTTTGTAGGAAGTCTGTTAAGGACAAGTTTCCAAATAAATATTTTTCCCGGAGTCTTGGTAATCCCTCTTCTATTATTAATAAATAGCATATTTCTTTGTGTGGTATTGGGAGTGACCAAAGAAGTGTCCAGTGTTCTTTAGAAATTCTGTGATATGTGGACGGGGGGTTGATATTCAAGTCATTATTTAGGAGAATGTTAGAGTAGATATTTTTTGTACTGAGATTTTTATGATTCCATGACCAGTCGTCATGAGAATCGGAGGGTTGAGACTCACCGAAAGCTACAAGGACAAAATAACTAACGGAATGGCATAAGGATAATTATTTGAATTCGATTGTTATGAAATAAGGAATGATCAATCAAGTATGGAAGGGCTTTTTCTCGTAAATAAACGACAGGTGGGTTTCGAATTTAGGACCTTCCTTTTTTATTTGACTATTCGATTAGATATCATACGTGAGGAAATATATTAAAACAAATTTAAACGTAATTTTAGGAGATAATAAGATAATATCTTTTCTTGTTTAGTACTTCAATTAATTTACTAGTATCCATGATGTGTAAGGCCGAGTATTTTATTTTCAATGTACAAATTATAAGAAATTAAGAATATTTTTTAAAAAATATCACGTGAAATGCACATGGCATCACGTAGTGACTATCATATATTTTAATGGTGAGATTAAAAAAATGAAAATTTTAAAAAATCTATAACCATACCTAATGCCTAATGGACTTGGTCACCCACATTTGTACTAGAAGCAAAACATTCCAAATTAATCCTATCAAAGAGCGACCGATCGGACTAACAGCAAGATAAATCCACACTTCCTCCTTGCACGACTCGAACTCACGACCTCCCTAAGAAACCTATTGAGTGTGAAATATAGTTCATATTAACAAACTCATCTTGTCAACAATGGCTTTTTCTTTCTACCTAGCACCTTTGCATCATTCTAGAAATTAGAAATAAAAAAATCAATTCCGTTTTCCCCTCCACTTTAGAGATGGTAATGAATTTCTGATGTACAATGGAGTTGGTTATGATCCCTGAAAAACAGTAGCAAAATCTGACCTATTCATATCCATAATAAAGGACAACTACTATATTGATTATCAGGTCAGAATTTGGCTACCTCCTTGTGAAGGTATTTACACATTCTGTTTTGATTGACTTACAAATCTAGTTACAAGTCAGTCTAAGATTCTTTTTTGTGTACAACATTCGATTGGTACAAGTACAGTTGTTTGCACCGGTCGGGTGAACATCGGTCATTATCTCCACTCGGATGAACGTCTGTCATCATCTCCATTCACCACTACAAACACTAATCCTGAAACAAATTTTTATGGTTATCATCATGAAAAAATTACACTGCCCCTGATTATTAAAGCTAAGCTTGGAGAATGTGGAAAAGGACAGACAGGGGACACCGTGGTGTGGAAGATAACTGTTCGAAAGGCAGTGAGAGAAATGGACAAATCAAGTTAAGTAAAGATGTGGTGTTCGTACCTCTCATCCATTTATGAAGAAAGCACTTATCCTTCTAAAGCATATGTTGGAGCCTACAGAAGTTTTGCCAGTTAATTGATTGGTTACTGGCTTTATTCGTATAGCAAGATCAGAATGAATGAGTTCGCCTATATACCTCTAACATGTGATCAACTGGAAAGTTCCCTGTACGATCTATAGCTTGCGAAGCATCACTTTGGAAAATCCTCAACTTTCCTTCCTAGACACTCACGAAACAATATTTAAGAGGCAAGCAACCTAATCTAAAAGTCAAACTAGAATATTACAATAAATTTCAGTGCGAACCTTAGTTCCATATACAAGACCATTACCCACTGAAGGATGAAAGCAGGCCACATTAACCTCATCCTCGGCACTTGGAAGTACTTTCACAAGTTCCATGTCGGAAACTCTATATACCTGATTTAGTCGAAAGATTATTCAACAAATTTCTTCCAGCAAATAAAATGATTTATCTAATGTAAACAGTGCCAACTGGCATTCTATACTTGACAGATGCGGCTAAATTTAAGAAAGAGAAACATCAGCAACATGAAGAAGGAAAAGTGCATTTCCATGTGAAGATATAAAATCCAATATGCAAACGAGGGAAAGAATATGTAATGGGATAGAAAATAGTCAACTTACTAAGATATACATTACATGAATATGCCAAAATAAGGATTTCCATTATATTATCTATATGAATAAAAATAAAAGGTAAATATTCAAGGTAAACAGTTGATGGTCCACTCCGCCAGAAACATAGCTAATTGACAACTAGGAGCTAAACTATATATTCTCAAATCTACATGAAGAAATTACTTCATTGCATATGAGAACGAAAGTATACAAAATAGAACAGACAACGATAAGGTAATGTGAACGTAAAATGACATCCGCATGACTACTTAGTGCTCAAGAATTTTGACTCGTAATTTTAATAGCATTTCATAAGAGCGAAAAAGTACGTCCCTTCTTCCACATATGCTAATGGTCGAAAATCTCAGATGTATATAGTTAAAATAAAGTTGTATAAGAGGAAAGAACTGCAACTAAAGATATTCATTGTCCCAAAGAAATTAAAAAGTCCATGTGCTTTTCACCTCCAGTATTGTGTAGATAGCTACTGTTGTTTCTCCATCAATAACAACATTTTTAAGAAGTGAGTTATGGCGACGTCCATAGGCAAGTAACAGATGCTCTGATGTGGGAGAGAACTGCAAAAGATTACAATATTTAACCTCAGCAAAAGTTGTTCATTGAGAGATATATAAATCTTCACATTCCTAGGACATAATCGAGGAACTACAAGGAAAATTGAGAAGTTATTGGACTGAAAAAATGAAAACGTAAGTTGAGAGCATAATCATACAGAGACAATTTCTCGTTGTCCCAGTTGTTTACCCATAGTGGTAGTGGATCAGTTCTACACAGCAGAAGAACTTGAAACAACTAGGATTCTTAAACCACATTTGATGACTAAAGACAAGAGGAAATATGAAAAAGTAAAGCTGGAGAATCATGATCAATAGCAGAAAGAATACATGCCATATGAGATGAGGACATCTGAGTTACCCCGTCTTGTGTCTAGAGGCAAGCGAATAAAAAAAGAAAAGCTGGAGACTCGTGATCAAAAGCAGAAAGTAGAATTGTAACATGTGATCTACATCAACATCAACATGCCCCAGTGCCTCCGAAGAGGCTCCCACCTACGAGAGGTAAGGGGGTCACACGTAACATGAGATCAAGTGAAATATAATTCTATTATGTTCTAGCTGAAACAAATATGCATTTACAATCATGTTTTCTAAATCAGTCTTTCCGAAACAAGCTGACAGAATAGTTGATATGGGCATTTTAGTGTAAATGATGACTAACCTGAATTGAAGTCAAACAATGAGCTGCTCTGATAGCACGTGATGCAAGAACCAAGCCAAATCTACATGGGCAAGAAAGTCATCAGAATAAACAAATTGATTATCAGTAGAGGGAACATCAAGTCAAAAGCAGGACTCACGTTGCTTCCTCGAGAGAATAAATCCGCAACTCATACATTATCTGATGAGCTGATATTGGATGTCTGGTAGGCGATGTCCCAGGCCCTGCAACATCTGGATGAGGTGTGCCATGAGATCCCGGATCAGATTCCATATTCGGCAAAACACATGCAACACAGGCTGCTAAAAATCGCCCACACGGTGAAAAGTGTGCACCCATCTCACTGGAATGAGGAAACAATATAATGTGAGCAACCAAGTGAAATAACACATGCTCATTATCTTGCAGTTCACATAACAATCATCTTTTAAACACCCCATCAGTGATTTTCAGAAAGCAAAATATGACAATGAGATACACATACCTGCAAAGTACAGCATGTGGTATGATTAACCGGCATTTTTCTGATTCAAGAGGTGCACAAGGATCCCTGATATCATGTGGCCATATTCTAAGCTTTACAGTGCAGGGCAATTCGGCTGCTGCAACTGCTGCAAGTGAGGTTGCTATTTCAGAGTGAAGCCTACTTGTAAAAGGTTGCGAGTCTCCCAAGTCAGGCCCCACATTGCGCGATGAGCGACGGCGTGATCCAGATCTCCCGCCAGTCCTCAAATTAGTAACATTAGTTGTAGGAACAGACGGAGTTTCTAGATTATTAGATACGGACTGATAGGCAGCCCCATTTTGTAAGTGCATAGGGGGCTGGGAAGGTTGATTTTGACTTGCCAACCATCCCTGTAGAAGTGGTAAGTCTGAGTAAGCAGGGTCATTAAATGGGAAAAACTGGTTGCCTCTGTTTTCGGGTTGTACATCAGTCTCCATCGCATCTATTTCTGTTTGTGAAACAGTGTTTTCCATTTCTGTTGTAGGGGTACTGTTATGAGGTTCTTGAGGAGAAGAGTCGGTAGCTTCAATTGGTGATATAAGAAGTTCATATTGTCCAGATGGAGTTGAGTATGTAAGAAGCCTCACTGATGCAGAAGTTTCTACTCTCTGCTGGATATCTGGAGTTCTTGCCTCTGCAAGCGATCTGCCATCTAATCTAGTGCTCGAGGGCCATATCAGGAAGGGCAAAGAGACAGTAGGCAAGACATTAGTTGGATGTGGCTGAGGACCCGCATGGCCATCAGTTAGATATACAGTAGGAGGAGGATAGCGCAGATAACCCGGGGAAGTTGCAAGCGTCATTGATGAATCTGATGAATCAAGATCATTGACCTGTGAATCAATTAGACAATAAAGTGCCAGATTTTGACCAACGTAACTAAGTTAACAACAACAAAATACCTCGGCTGTTAGAAGATAAAGAGCAGCATGCGGATGGAAATGCACTGCACGAAGCGAACGTCGGGTTTTCAGAATGATTGCTGGGGCAGATGACTCGCCTCTCCGCTTGTAATGCCATATGTACAGCTGCCACATGTTCAAACTTCAATAAGACGAGCTAATTGAGAAACTCTTCAACAACGAAGTTGAGATGCATTACCTTGTGCCCCGAAGCCACAGCCAAAATATCCCCTTGGGGATGGAAAGCAATTGAAGCAATCGGACGATCTGCAACAAAAACATGTTGATTAATTGCAGTGGACAACACAAAACCACAAAGAAGATCTGGACAACAATTCTAACTGTTTTCGTATGTAAAACAAGTTCTTACAAAAATCATGCGACATTAAGCACTCAGAATGTTTTGCATCCCACAGACGAACTTCATGGTCCAAACTTCCACTTGCAAGAACTTCTGGGTATAACGGGTGGAACCTAACCTGAAGCCATGTTAGAGGCAAATTAATCAAAGAACAGTGAGTACAGATTAAAGTTGAACAAAATTTACACCACCAAATGAGCCATATCCCTTGGGAAAGAAAGCAAAAGCACATAACAAAGCAAACACTACCATATTTATTTCCAAATGGCACCAACTGTATTCAAATATCTACAATCTCTGAAGAACCAATTGAATAAAACTAGCAAAACCCATGGACAGTATTCTGAAATATACTCCCTCATGCTCTTCATTTCAACAGCACACTCACTTCAAATCAAGATGATCTAAACACAATTTATGCCCAGAATTAAATTAAATCAGCATCGGCCACATGAGCCCCTAGTGGTTTACTGGATGTTGATAACTCGATCATTCCAGGCCCACAAAGAGAAACCAGTAGTTTCTTGGTCACCTGCTAGCTAAAGCTAAAATTCCATTTCGAAGTGCAAAACAATATGGACCAAGAAACTACTGGTTTCTCTTTGTGGGCCTGGAATGATCGAGTTATCAACATCCAGTAAACCACTAGGGGCTCATGTGGCCGATGCTGATTTAATATTAAATGTAGTTAGATTTCCCCTACTACACATGTCAAATCCCCAATAAGGGGGCGGGGGGACCTAAGATCATTTGATGATGAATTAGATTTCCCCTTTCGCATATTACCGAACTTATTCGGTAACATATTGGATCGTCAATATTGTGTGAATCTGTGTAATTAATATTAAATGTAGTTACTTAAATGATACATTCTTCCTAAATACTTGACAGGTAATAACAGAAAGTGCAAGAGTACTGATATGAAACACACCGTTGTAGATGACAACGTCGGTGACCTACTCTCCTAATATCATCATGACCAAATATCCGAATTACAGACATAAAACCATATATTCTGAGTGGTTAATTCATATGACTAGTATAAAGATTCAGTTTCATGAAATTGCATTACCACCCAAGGCGTCCTCCGATGACCACTCAACACCTTTAAGCATCTCCCAGTTTGCCAGTCAATTAGCTTTACAGTATGGTCACCACTAAAGGGACAATCACAAGCACACAGATCAAGTGCAAACTCGAAGTCAGGCATCTATTTAGTCAACTTATAGACATATTATAAACTCTGAGTGAAGTTGAAAGATGGAAAAGTGAAGTACAAAGACTTACTGGGTAGAGGCTAGAGTCTGACCGTCAGGGCTAAATGCTGCAGCTATGGTCGACCTAGGAGGAGGGGACAAGGGACAGTATTTTGCCGATAAATGCCGCATTGATTCTGCCTCCACCCTGAAAGTGCAGTAATTAAGAGCTGTAAAGAAATATCTTTAATTTAATGCACCACAGGTAATTATCACAAAAAAAGGTGGCTTCCATATTAGGATGGGTGACTAGGGGTGAAAAAGGAACAGCATCAGGCGACAAATTTTTAAGTCTTTTACGACTATGGGCATAAAATGAGCAAGCCGAATTATCCATGAAGAAGGAAGAATTAATGGAAACGAGCTAATGTGTCATTAAAAAACAAAAATTCTATGAAATATTGCGATAAAACCAAAGAATTACCATGAAATTAGACCTCGCCTTGCGTCTGTTGAAGCTTTACATCTAATTCTATCAGAAGCAGGAGTAAAACCCTTGCCCCAAAACATTTTAAATGAATGCTTCGTACGGGGGCATACCTCCCTCTTGGCTAACAGTTGGTAGATGTTACATCTGAAACAGCACCAATGAAGTTATCATTACAGTCCATGATAGAAAAACTAGTTTTCGTCATCTACTGATTCTTTTATGATAAACAAAGTCGCCTTATCCTGTGCATAGAAGTACTAAGCGGTACAAATGAAGGGTCGAGGTAAAAGAAATTACCAAATAAACAGTAAACTATTATTGTAAAAAATATAATTATTCAAAATTATAATCCAACTCCACATATTATCATTTGCAAGCTGTTAAAAAACTATTATTGTAAAAATATAATTATTCAAAATCATAATCGTTGAACCTCTAGAGTTATTATCATAAACAACCACAACTAAATAATCATACATCACTTGAAACAAACACATGGCACGGGTAACTAAGCCTTTAAAACCAAAAGGAATGCTAAGTTGACACTTGACATTAACTTCAACATCAGAAATACTGTTCGATCCATTAGTACCAAATACGACAAACAAACATTAATCATTCGTCGGTCATTGCTCTCTTCATTAATGCAAACCGTCATCTTTTTAATCCATAACACTTCAAAATTCAGCATGGGCATCTTAGCCAATACACATTAATAATAGAACTCAAAACCAAAGAGAAAGTGCACTGAATGGCGAATGCCCCATATTTAACAAGACGAAGTCTTTTAAACCTGAAAAAACACTTTCTTCGACTTTAACCAACCCAAGGCGAATCCAAAACATAACTCCTAATACAGATCAAATATCCTCAGTTGCACCATAATTATGATTCCCTGATCTTTTACACCAACCACACCTCCCAACACAATTAAATACAAATTTTGCTTAATGTTCATATCTTTAACACAACTAAACACATGTCGAATTAAAGTCCAGATCTTTATATCTACTTAAACCAATACACAAACTTTCTACTACAATTGATCAATTATCTTCAAACTAACAAATCCAAACAGATTCAATTATAAAAATAGAAAACCACGAAACCAACTTCACCAAAAACACAAAATCAATAAATAACAATGTTTCCGGAATAACTATTCAAGTATCTTCAAAATAACAATTCCAAACAAATTCAATCAATCAACAAAAATCCCATTAAAAACAACTTGGACAAAAACAAAAACTCAACAAGTAATTAAAATCCAACATCTCAGATTGTATAAAAATAGTACTCTGAATTCTTCTTTGCATCAGCTGAAGAAGATGGCAATTGGGAAATGGACGGCTGAGATTCAATTTCAGGCCAAATCGACGATGAAGATGACATTGATGCAGGCCTCATAACTCAAATTCACAATTTTATGCCCCCAAAATTCACCATTTTTCTATATTATATGCAGAATTAAACAACAAACAAAACAAATTTTCACCAAATGGATAAGTCTTAAAAAGTCCCAAATGCCCCTAAAGATTCGGATAATGAGGAGCTAAAGAGGCAATTTGAGATCTAAGGATAAGGGCAAAATTGGAAAGAGGAGAGGAGGAGGAGAAGAACAGTGGAAGGTGGAGATGGAGGGAGGGAGAGGGGGCTCTGAAATCTGTACTTTCCTTTTTTCTATTTTATTTTATTGTAACAATATTTTATCCAAGCACCTGAACTATCATATTTTCAAATAGTAGTTACTAAAAATATTTCAAATAAGCAAATTTTAAAAAGAGCAAATGGCTTCATCGATCACTCACGTTTGTTAAAAAACACTAGTCGATCACCCTAGTATGATTTCGTATACTTTCGATCACTCATGTTAGGTATTATGTATACTTTTGGTCACTCACACGTTTTTTTGGTACAACTCTTGATTTTTCGAAATTTTTAACATTCTGATAAGGATATTATAGTCATTTTCTCATAATTTTGTCATGAAAATGTAGAGTGCAATGGAAGTTATTGAATATTACTTGATGTAAGTTAAAAAATTAATGAAAAAATGACTAAAACACCCTTACAAAAATGTTAAAAATTTCAAAAAATTTAGAATTGTACCAAAAAAACGTGTGAGTGACCAAAAGTACACACAATACCCAACATGAGTGATCGAAAGTATACAAAGTCATACTAGGGTGATCGACTAGTGTTTTTTAACAAACGTGAGTGATCGATGAAGCCATTTGCTCTTTTAAAAAACGCTAACAATTGAATTTTTGAGGACTAAATTAATTATTACGAGAATGATTTTGTCAAATAACTTTCAAATGCATATTCAAATTCATTTTTATGTTTTCGATACTCAAACAATAGAATATTATGATGGGATAGGGAAAAGAACTATTTAAGTATGTAAACATATTGAGTTAATCGAATAGCCTAGTGGAAAAGTCTCTTGCTAGTGCCAAAAGGTATTGGGTTCGAAACTCACCTTATTGCTAATTTACAAAAATAAAAATATGTAAACATATTATTTAACTAGGTGGTGATAATAATGTCTTTTCGAACATATATTATTTTTGGACATTAAAAATCTACTCCTACTATATTATTATAGATTGATTTACAAAAAAAGTTATTTGCATGTGTGCTTTGTTTGCACAGTCTCATGTGGATTATTTGTGTTATTCATGTATTTATTTTTCAACACATAAATAGTGTATATTGATTTTAGTGAAGTGTTGAAAAAAATCAAATGACACATAAATAGTGGAATTGTTGCTCGAGTAATTTATGAAATGCATATCGAAAATATTTTGAAGTAAACGATAATTTTATATGTAGTTAGTGAATTCAACAATATTTTAAGTATTTCTGTTAGGATTTTAATTTTTTTCTCTCAAATTATTGATAAAACACATTTCGTTTTCTTATTTATATGTCTCATTATTGATATTATCATTTAAATAAAATATCAGGAGGTGAAAACAATAGAAAAATCCAAATAATACAATGATGGAGTTGTTTTTAATTAGGTATTCTAATATGTTTAAATTTTTATTGTATTATATATATATAAAAACCAACAAAATTATATTTAGATAATTGTCATAAGTGGACTATAATGACTAGTTTCTTAAGCAGAAAGTTTAGGGAGTTGAAAAACTAGGAGGCTGGATTTTGCTCATTTAATAACACTAGTGAAAATGGGGCCCGTTGGTCGACGGGCCGTTTTATAATTCATCCGAATACGAGACTAACTAATACTCCCTCCGTCACAAAATAGTTGACGTTCTAGCAATTTTCACATAGATTAAGAAAAAATTAAAAGTACATTGAAAAAGTAGAAATACAATTATTTGGAATCATATTATTGGTTGGTTGCTAATTTCAATACAAAAAGTAGTCAAAAAGTTCATTAAGAATGTAAAAGTACAATTTTCAATGTTAAAACGTCAACTATTTTGGGACAAAAAAATAGTGCCAAAACGTCAACTAATTTTGGACGGAGGAATAAAAAATGATATCTTTATTGTTGTTATATAATCTTTTCGAGTGCGGGACTAACTAATAAAAACGAGATTTTTATTGCCTTCTAATTAGATAAAAACAATAGTTTAGTAATTATAGATATCCATTATAAATAATTAAAACGTTTCCCTAAATTAAGATTAAGATGAAAAAAATAGACGGATCGCTTTGTAATCCTTTCGGTTATGGGATTAATAACTAATAAAAAACGATATCCTTCAAAGTTAAATTTTATACCTAGTTGAATACAACAAGCTAATACCATTTTAAAGCATCTTTATTTCTTAAAAGTAAAATTTTGTATTAAGTTGAATGCAACAAACTAATTACTCGAATATGTCCATCGAATCCCAGGGATGATGATGGAAAAACCCACCACGGAAACAATGTAAAGAATAGAAACAATTTGAATATCATCAAAGCCCATAGAGCATATTTAATTACCAAAACATATCACAATGGTCAAGCAAGCAATATAAAAGCAACCTTTCTGTCAAGTTTGAGGTAAAACTGAAGAATCCGCAATCGCCCTATTGTCAAACAAATTTAAACAATGTTGAGGAAATGCTGACAAAAGAAGCCATCTTTACGAGGAGCATACCATCATCCTGGAGCATACGATGATACAATCATCGTTGTAATTGTTGTCGCCATTTGTATGCTTGAACTATGTATTTGGCAACCAGAAGCATCTATAGTAGAAAGGAGTGTGATTAATTGATTATAAATATGACTATTCAACCAAATGAAGTTGGCAAAGACTAAGACTGATGTAGTAACCTGTGTTTTATGATCAATTGGTTTACCTGGTAGAATACAAATGAATTGAAAATGAGGGTATTGAGATCTCTTACACATCTCCAGATTGTGTCCACCTTCATTTACTGAGGTATTCGCCAAATCTCTCAATTCTGATAAGCTTCTCCCAAGCTGCAAACCAACCTTCAACTCGAATAATTTACCATTCTCCCTTCGGCTCACATCTTTCTCCCCCAAGTTTGATTAAATGAATCTTCCATGAACTTGAAAAATCCTGCACTGCTTCTATACAATTCAAGTAGCATGCCAACTTGTGCACGATGTTCAAATGGGTTCACAATTGTAGCGAAAGCTCCACCAAGCACACCAACTATCAACGGAAATGAGCCATGTCCCACAAATGCTGCCCCCAATGCAGCTACGCCTGTTAAAACTGGACCACTATATGCAAGAGCTTTATGAACTTTTAGTGCCTTCTCGCCAAGACGTAAATAATCCTCCTTGTCGTTTTTTTGAGTCACTTCGATTATTTCTTCCATTGTTTCTTCCAATGTGTTGTTCCATCCATTGCTCAAAGTAGTCGTCTCCTTTCTTTGACGTCCACGTGCCTCAGGCCACCAAACCGCGGGCTCAACATTAGATGGATATTTCTCAAGCATTTTTCCAAGAAGTGGAAGAGGGTAGGCTTTATCAAGAGACAAACTCCATCATGATCTTAACATCTAGGGATGTCGGATTCCCAATTGAGATCAATTTCTCAATTTGGGTTCTAAGATTCTTGAACAATCTTGCAGCATTCCTCTGTTCCTCCGCCAATTGAGATGGTTGGATCTTGTTCATTATAGACAACATCCTTGTCGTCCCTAAATACAATGTCGTGGAAGATATCTTCAAAGCTAATGCAGCATCCCCAACAATGTTAGTTGTGGAAACCATGGTCATCATTGTTATTATTGCAAGAGTAATGCTATTGATGGATGTCAAAAGCAGACCATTCCAGTTATCTCTCTGTTCATCTTTAAATCTAATCCAACAATAATTAATCGGAGGTTTTGAGACATCTAATTAAATGCACATTCGAGCATGATTGAGCATCATTCTGTTGATATTCCTGGAATCAACTTTGAGAGGTTTACCAATGATTATAGATTTTCATTAGAGACATTTCATCGAATAAGTGGAGTGGCATGCCCTCAAATCTAATCCATACAGAAGCTATGGATGATTCTCAACGCCACTTGAAATTTCCATATCACCTAATATGAACAAACACTCAACAAATTAAATATTACAAGTTTCAACTTCAATTGTGTTTAATAGCAGCAACAACTTCTAGAAACGAATAAGAAGCATAGATTTAGAAGTCTTCGTTATATAAAAGAGTGAACCGAGGAAACCAGAATATACATGGAAAATGTTCACATTTGAACTAATTTATGAAGCGGCAAATAAACAACTTCTCAAATCGAACGAATTCAACAAAACAAACAGAGATCAGATAAGGAGATGAAGATTTCTAAATAATATCATATCTGAATCGAAAAACCCTAAACATACAAAAGACCATATATGGAAAAAATCAAGAAAGTAATAAATAAATTATCCTTTCACTTCACCATGTTCCATGTACTCAGCCATTTTTTATGTGTGACCAAAGTCAAAATCAAATAGAAAAATGAAGGAGATGATGATTTGGGATTGTGTTTGACTTATGATTGCAGTGGGAGAAATGCCAAAGATAGAGCTGCTCTAGACAAATATACTCCAGGTACAACTTGTACTCCATAAAGTACAACTTGTAACCTAATAAATTGGAGCCGTTAGATTGCTGAACATAAACGAACGAGAGCCGTTTGATCGCGCGTGGGAAGCTACAGTAAAAGTATGGACCGCGCGTGGAATGCACGCGATACCCTCTTTATAATAATATCTCAGATAATGCTTCATTATAAGGAAAATTTGTAAATAGTGACGATAGGTGTCAACATTACGAAAAGAGTTGTCTATTGGTTCGAAATAGTGGGAGGAAGTTATACTTTAGATTTTAATAGTTACATTATAAATTGATCCATAAAGGAGATGCAAGTGCATCAATATGGTCCAAAAAGGGAAATTTTGGGAGAACGGCTATTTTTTTTTTAACTTGACACACTCTATTATAATTTTTGCAAAACACTAGCACCCCATGTAATGTCTATTTCATCCTTACAATTAAAACCCTATAAGGGAGGTATAACTCTACCTAATGTATACTCAAAATTGTACCACTCTTTTATAATCTCATCTTATATAACTCTACCCCAAGAATATATGTTGAACAATCAAGATCATCGGCCAAACATATGGCCTTCACATTTATTTGATTAAAATTGTCTTTTACAAAAGTCAAATTGTGAAGCATGACAAGGACCACGAGCTTACGAGTGGGGTCACTGTTCTTATCATTTACAGAAGCCTCATCAAGCTTCGTACACAACTGTGTTCCATTCCCTAAGAATACATGCAATGGAATCCCTAAAGAGGAATCAACATTTATGATGGTATTGAAACTCAACTCTGTAATCAAAGATAAGTCCACATGCCCGAATTTATATGAATGACAACCTAATTTGAAATTCATAATCTGCTTTGAAGAGAGGTTATCAGATTCAATCTCTCCACCACTAATCATCCACTTCAACGTTTGGATTTGAATTGGAAATTCTTCGATCTTGTATAAAAAGTCAATTAGCTAATACTGTGACAACATTATTTCAAGATTACCTAGGGTAAGGTGAAACTTCGCATTGAATAAACATGTAATATTTTCCCAATTGTTGAATTTAATTAATCTTCACCATTTCCTCCATATCAAAGTAGCCATGAGCGTATAGGTGCAAACAAGCGCATGTATGTGTATACATAATTGTATCAGTGTACATCAGTGTATAGATGAACATTTAAGTATAAACAAGCGCATATAGATGTGTACATGAGCATTAGGGACAACAATTTTGACCCAACCCGCAGGGTACCCTACCCTAATGGGTCGGGTTTTTTGGGTTCATTTCGGGTAAGGGTCGGGTTATGGGTTTTGCAATTTAAAACCCGGGCGGGTAAGGGTCGGGTTGCGGGTATAGGGTAAACCCTACCCATACCCTACCCATATATATAAGCTTATGCGAAGAGCCAAATATTGAATTGTTCATTTTAATATTTTATTGTTACTTACTTATTTCCACTTGAATTTATATTTTTCTCCACTTACATTTATACTTTAGTTTTTTAAGCAGTGAAGCACTTGTTTTTGTGAAATTTTATTTTGTCCAAAAATAAAATTAAATTGTTTGAACTTCGATTAAATTGTTGTGACTTAGGAAATCCACGGGTACTACCCGTACCCATCGGGTTCTTTAAAGAAGGGTAAGGTCGGGTAATGGGTAGGTATATCAATGGGTCGGGTCGGGTTTTGGGTTATATTTTTTAAAATGAGGGCCGGGTAGCGGGTATAGCAAAAACCCTCCCCAACCCTACCCATTGCCATCCCTACTTATAATTTATACATTGAAAATAAAATACTCGGCCGTACAAGTCTTGGATGATGGGTACTAGTAAATTAGTTGAAGTACTAAACAAGCAAAATTAGGAGTTACTATCTCATTATCTCGTAAAATGATTATACAGCTAAATTAATTTTAAATGTGTTTTATTATATTTCCTTACGTACGAGACTTAACCGAATAGTTTTGTAAAAAAGACTCTTCCTAATGATCAGAAGGTCATGAACACTTCATCACTAATTTAGAAAAACAAAGAAAGAAATCCTCACCTACTTAATTGACCTTCCTAATATTCATAACAATCAAATTCAGACAATTATCGTTACCTCACTCCGTAATATATTTTGGGCTTAATTTCATATAGGCACCTAAACTCTCAAAGTTTTCCCAAATAGGCACCTGATGACCTTTTTATAAAAAATAGGCGCCTAATGCATAAAAATGGCACCCAAACTTTTGTTTTTCACATCATTCAGGTGTTTTACATTTAGAAATTCATTAACACAGGGGCAAGTTAGTCATATTGAAAATATGTATTTTTGAACGGAAAATTCGAAAAAAATTTCAGGTGCCATTCCAGAAAAGTTTAGGTGCTGGTCCAAAAACTTTTATTTATTATTTACATCCACCCATCCACCCCACCACCAGCCCCGCTCCTATAACACCACTGGCACAGCTTGAGCCTCAATAGTCACCACCACCTTGTCACCATCATCAAGCCCCAATAAAAAATTAAGACAAATCCACTAAAGCACAAAGGAAACTTTCTAATGATGATGAAAGATGTAATATTATTCTGTGGAAATATTACAATGCCATGGTCCTCTATATATAATACACAATGGCTAATTAGGTTTACAACAATATACTTTGTGGGCTAGACCCGATACGATAAGAATAACCTAGTACGTATATGAAATATATACACTAATACACCCCCGCAGTCGTAGTGGGAGGAGGGTGAACGCTGAGACTGTCTCAAAAATAAGTAAACAGTATTTGAGGAAGTCCTTTGATGAAGATGTCTGCAATTCGATAGCGGGAGGGGACATGTAGAACCCGAACTTGACCAAGAGCAACCTTTTCACGGATAAAATGTATATCAATCTCCACATGTTTAGTACGCTGATGTTGAACTGGGTTCTCAGATAAATAAATAGCACGTTGTCACCATAGACAATGGTGGTTGATGTCAGTGGATGATGTACCTCAAGGAGTAGATTGCGGATCCAACAAGCATTTGAAACAACATTTGCGACACCTCGATATTCAGCTTCAGCACTGGACCTAGAAATTGTGGCTTTGCGCTTAGAGGACTAAGAAATGAGATTATCACCTAAGAAAACACAATAGCCAGATGTGGACCTGCGAGTATCAGGACACCCGGCCCAGTCAGCATCTGTATAAGAAACCAAAGAAGTGGTGGAAGACCTGTATAAGTGTATCCCATAATGCAGAGTGCCCTGTAGATAGCGAAGCACTCGTTTGAGTGCGTTCATGTGATCAGTCATAAGAGCATGCATATGAAGACAAATCTGCTGAACTGCATATGAAATATCTCGTCTAGTGAATGTAAGATACTGCACGGCACTAGCTAAGCTCCGAAATAAGGTAGGATCATCACATGGGGTGCCTGACGTACTACTGAGCTTGGATTCTGTATCAACAGGGGTAGATATGGCATTACAAGAGGCCATGGCAGCCTTGCTGATGATGGATTCTGCATACTTTTTCTATGCAGAAAGAGGCCACCTTCATGGTGAGTTACAGCAATACCCAAAAAATATCTGAGAGTGCCTAAGTCTGTCATAGCAAATTCAGTGCTAAGAAGTGTGAGGAGAGACCTATGCAGTTTCTCAGAGGAAGCAGTAAGTATGATATCATCAACATACAATAATAAATAAGCAGTATCAACTCCCCGACGAAACACAAATAGAGAATTATCAGAAGCACTGTGAACAAAACCAATAGAAGAAACAAAATCAGCAAACCGTTCGTACCAAGCCCTAGGCGCTTGCTTAAGGCCATACAAAGATTTGCGTAATCGACACACATGATCCGGGTGTAAAACATCCCAAAAACCCACTGGGTGGTACATATACACAGTTTCATTAAGTTCACCATGAAGAAAAGCATTTTGACATCCAGCTGATGGATCGACCAAGATTTAGATAGTGCTAAGGTCAAGACAGTGCGAATTGTGGCTGGTTTAACCACAGGACTGAAAGTATCACCACAATCAATGCCAACCTGTTGAGTCTTGCCATCCCCTACAAGACGAGCTTTGTAACGCTCAAAAGAACCATCAGATTTAAATTTATGACAAAAAATCCACATAGAACGGACGAGGATGACCCAGACGTTGATGCCATAAAGTAGAGGATGTACTAGAGAGAAAACATTGTGATTTTGTGGGTGGTGGTGGATTGATAGCTGAGGAGTGAAAGGGTAAAGATTACTAGAACTGTTGCACCGTAAAAGTTTAACACCCGTCCGAATATCCTTCACAGAAAAACCAAAGGGATCGAATTCAACTGAAACATGATTATCTGTTGTGAACTTACGGACGAATACTAGATTTTTAATTATATTGGTACATGAAGGACATTGCATAAGTGTAGGGAAGGTTGGGAGTATGGTAAGGTAGTGTGACCGTGACCACTAACTAGAATTGAATGACCATTACCAACTACGACGTTATGATGACTAAAATTAAAATAATTGTGGAGCGTACCTTGGTCCGAAGTCAGGTGAGAAGTCGCACCCGTATCCATGTACCAATTTGCATCAGGTGTAACAGAATATGTCTGTGTTGGACTGTGGTTGGGCCGAGGACCAAATAAACCCGGATTCTGATTTGCTGGAACAGGACCTGGACGAGTCTAATTGGTCGCTGGATATGGGCAAGGAGCATTAGATGCGGGTCAGGGATTGGTGAGCCAATAGTTGGCGGCTGCAAGTGGACTGGATCCAGAGGGGCAACCTGTTTTGTAAGAACCAGTTGCACGTTGGGGTGGGACGGGAGGTGGGCTGCGCAATGGAGACCTGTTGGGTTGATGAGCCACGTGAATAACGTATATGAAATATATACACTAATAGATGATGTCAACAACCAAAACAATTGAAGATCCAATTAATGATCCTGAGATCAAAGCTTGGCTTGCATTGGCGACAAAGACAAAGAAGAAAGGCGGTGGGAAGAAGAAGAAAACCCATTTGACTTGGCAGGAGGAGAAGCCATTGCACCAACAAGCAACTGAGAAAAAGAGCAAGAATCTGGATCAGAGAAGAAGCTGGAGACTAAAGTCAACGGTCCAGAACTGAATCCAGCCAAATACCCAGAAAAGTCAACAAAATTCATCTCAAATTCAACCTCAATATTAAGAAGAAGAAGAAGAAAGATTTGCAAAAAATGGGGAGCAAATTAGGAAAAAGAGTGGTTCATTTTGCAAACCTACCCATGAAGCTTCTGATGCCTTGTTCCTACTCCAACATCACTGAGTTTGCTCTCAAGACTATCCCATCTGCCTCCAAGATTGAAATTAAGAGGGCTTTTCATTGCAAAGCTTGATTATAAGAAAGCTTGTTTCGAAAAGATATAAAAATATGTCGACACCGATAATTAAATTTTGGTCTCTCATATTTAGTCTCAAATAGTTTAGCTTGTTTTAGAAATAAATAAAAAATCTATAAAATAGATTTTGGTCTATCATACTTAATCGTAAAATATGTTGACTAAGTATGAGATTTTAAAGCCCTATCGGATGCATATATTTAAATCTAATTACCGGTGTCGACATATTTTTATATATTTTTTATTTAAGATGAACTTATTAAATATATTCGAGCTTTTACATTTTCACAACATATGTTTTTTAATTTAAGATGAACATAATTTTTAATTGTGATGGTGAACTAATAATCTACAAAATCTGATTCCTACTAGAGTTGAATAAGAATCTCAAATTATATATTGGAAACTATTATTTTACACTTCCACATTTTGTATATTCTGTAATTAAATCTCCATTTATCAATATCAATACACTACAAGAAAAAGAGACATCAACGACGGACAAATCCGTCGCATATTTCGATGCTCATGGTCTTTTGTGAAGGATTTGCAATCAATTTTCCGAGGAAAATATAGGATAACTGAGTTTGTTGTCATCGCAGACTCGTTGCCAAACTAATTTATGTAACGGAAGTTGCGAATATAAAAAAAGCTTATGTGACCCTCAAGTACCCGCTTTCGATTTCGCCAGACCTTTAGCATATTCCGGGCATTGAGGAGGAAAAGATGATGCGTGCTAAGCAGTCAAAATCTAATACTGTTGCTATAAAATCACCCATCTTTCACAATTTTTGCTTCAAGATTCAATTTTTATACATCCAAATTCAGATTTGAGTGAAAATTATGCACATGAATAGCCCCTCTTGCTTACCTTTGCTCCATTACAAATATTGAAATGAATCCAACAATGGTGTCGAAGATGTTAGATATGGAGATCCAATTGTTGGGGATAGGTTCTGTTGAAAAACAAAAGTTCAGGTGTCATTTTTATGCTTCACGAGCCTATTTATTACAAAAAGGTTATTATGTACTTTGAGAATTCAGGTGCCTATATAAATTAAGGCCAAAATATATTACGGAGTGAGGTAACGATAATTGTGTGAATTTGATTGTTATGAAAATTAGGAATGGTCAATTAAGTAGGTGAGGATTTTTTCTTTCTTTGTTTTTCTAAATTAGTGATTAAGTGTTCATGACTTCTGATCATTAGGAATAGTCTTTTTATTAGACTATTCGATTAAGTTTCGTACGTAAGGAAATATAATAAAACACATTTAAAACTAATTTAGCTGTATAAACATTTTACGAGATAATGAGATAGTAGCTCCTAATTTTTCTTGTTAATAAAATATGAGAATTTATCAAAATAATATATAAAAATAATTCTGTTTAATAAAGATTCAAGTAATATTAATTGAAAATTGAAACGAACATGTGGAATCATCATTGGAATAATGCAATTTCAGTGAATACTGAGTGGCATGTTTGTAGATGTAAAATAGAAATCTATGACAATTTCACACGTTTGATTAGTAAATTTGACAAATTAATACTCCCTCCGTCCCTAAATGATTGGTACATTTTGACTTTCATGATCAACAAAATATAATTTAAAATATAAATATCTCTCATTCTACAAGCAAAAAAATTATAAAAAGTTGATATTTCAAAAATACTTATTGAGACGAATATAACAAGATCTCACATAACTATATTATATCTTGTCATTTAATGAGAATTTTATTATCAAATTTTATAAAGTTTGACCATAAAAGTCAAAATGTACCAATCATTTATGGACGGAGGGAGTATCTTTTTTTTGATTTCATAACTAATTTATAAAAAAAGTTTTTTTAATATATTTCAAGCCACGAGATTATCCGAAATGATATAACATTGTTATTAAAATATTATAAAATCAAAAAATTGTAACATTTAATCAAACTTATCAATTTGTACTAAGCGTGATACTTCTTATATTAACTCGAACTTTACGTGTCCATTAGTTATGTAGTGTTTCAACCATAGTAAAAAAAAAATTTTTTTGCAATAGTATCAAAATGGTTAAAAAAATATGAGAATATATCAAAATAATATATAAAAATAATTTTATTTAATAAAGATTCAATTATTACTAATTAAAGATTAGAATGAACGTGTGTAATCATCATTCAAATGCAATTCCAGTGATGATTTCATACGTTTGGTTCAACTTTAAAAAAATATGAGTTTAAATCTGAACGTGTGGAATCATCACCAGTTTCCATTTTCTACGATACTTTCATCCGTTTGAAAAGGATAAAATTGTTCGAATCCCCATTTTACCCTTATCGAACGGATGAAAGTATCATGAGAAATATAAACTGGTGACAATTCCACATGTTCAGATTTAAACTCATATTAGTGAAAGTTGAACCAAACATGTTAAATCATCACAGGAATTACATTCGAATGATGATTCCACAGGTTCATTTCAATATTCAATTAATACTTGAATCTTTATTAAACAAAATTATTTGTATATTATGTCTAAAAATATTCCCATATTATTAAAAAATCAAAAAATTATAACATGTGAAATCTTCAATTATATTTATATGTTATTAAAAAATAAAAAAATTATAACATTTAATCAAACATATCTGTTTGTACGTTTTACATGTTCTTTAGTTATATAGTGTTCTCAACCAAAGTAAAATACTTAAGTATTTTCTTTCAAGAATATATATCAAAATGGTTAATAAAATATAAGAATTTAACAAAATAATATATAAAAATAATTTTGTTTAATAAATATTAAAGTAATATCAATTGAAGATTGAAACGAACTTGTGGAATCATCATTGGGATGCAATTTCAGTGAATACGGAATGACATGTTTGTAGATTCAAAACAGAAATCTATTACAATTTCACACGTTTGATTAGTAAAATTGACAAATTGATATCGTTATAAAAATGTTTTTAATATTTTTCAAGCCACGAGATGATCCAAAATGATATAACATTGTTATTAAAACAATTAAAAAATCAAAAAATTATAACATTTAATCAAACTTATCAATTTGTACTATGTTTGATACTTCTTGTATTAACTCGAACTTTACGTGTCTGTTAGTTATGTAGTGTTTCAATCAAAGTAAAAAACTTTTTTTTTGCAAAAATATCAAAATGGTTAAAAATATATGAGAATATATCAAAATAATATATAAAAATAATTTTATTTAATAAAGATTCAAGTATTATTAATTGAAGATTGGAACTAACGTGTGGAATCATCATTCAAATGCAATTCCAGTTTGGTTCAACTTTAATATATATGAATTTAAATCTGAACGTGTGGAATCATCACCAGTTTCTATTTTTGATGATACTTTCATCCGTTCGAAAAGGATAAAATCGTCTGAATCTCATGCCTTGGAAGTAAGTGCCTTGGAAATATATGCACCCGAAGATAGATGATAAGTTGAAAAGGGTGGGATCTTTTTTTGTTTTGAATTAGATATTAATGGGGGTGGGGTTAAATGGGTGTTGGGTTGAGGTTGGGTTAGATTAATAGTACTTGAGTTAGTTTTTAAGTGTAATCTGACTAATTTGCCCTACATCTAAAATAAAAAATCTGAGAAATTAAGAAAATTGTGAAAAACGAAAATTTAAGTACCAATTTTTGGGTCCAGGTGCCTACTTGAGATAAAAAGATCCTCAGATGCCTATTTGGGAAAGTTCTGAAAGTTCAAGTGCCCAGATGAAATTAACCCATAAATATTTCATATGTGTTACTTTAAAACCTTCATTTCAGTATTCCAGATCCATTCGTAGCTACCAAATATAACATGTATATCAGATATATCAATTTATACTTAATTTCATTTTTAAATAAAAATCTCATATCTAAGGCTCGCATTAAAAAATTCAAGACTTATTATGGCAAAATAAGCTCAATGGAAGAAATTCCTGAAATAAATCACATCACATAAATAAATGATAGTATTCCCTCCAATAAAAAAGAGTGATTTTTTAGACATTTGAATATTATCTAAAAAGAGTGGTCCTTTATATAAACCAAAGCAAAATACATTATATCTTCCTTTAATATCCTTAGTTGCATTATTTGAAATTCAATATTAATGAATGACTCACGGATGTTTATATAATTAAATGAGGGTATAGAGGTCATTGAGAAAATGTTTTAATATCTTCTTACTTTGTGTGAAAATTCAAAAAAGCCACTATTTTTGGGTTAAAGGTAGTATAACTTTATATCTCATTGGAACAACCAAATATGGGAATAATATTCTTAATATGGAGTACAAGAGTTTAACATTAGTCATTAATAACCGAGGTTAGTTAATAACCTCTTTTAATTCATTTTTGTCAACACCAACCCTCATATTAATTAGTCATTAATTGCGCGAAGCTTTTTTCCTTTTCTGTTGTAGACTTTTTATTTAGTATTTGAAATTTTAATGCAAACGATCGATTGTTATAAAACAAGAAAAAGAAAAAGAAATTACTCATGATTCAAAATTAACTATTTAAAATATTGGACAGCTAATATATACTTATAGAAAAATATATACTTATTTTAAAAATATGTTCAAACTATTTAAAATATTGGACAGCTAATGAAAACAATGTTAACAATTGTTACTTTATAAAAATAAATATTTTTATAACAAGATGGCTAAACATATATGTTTATATATAGTGAATAATATGATTGTCATTTTTAATATAACATTATACACATATTAAATATCAATATCTTAATTTTTGAGTGAATAATTATAGATTTGCATAAATAAAAAATGACAATTAGGAGTGAAAATTAAGAAAAACCTTTAAGGAAATTGATGCACATACATGCTATTAAAAATATTTCAATAATTGCTTAAAACGTTGGACCCTCTATAAAATATGGAACCAGTTTAAAGAAATGTCACCAATCAGTGCATATTTCATTCTTGCCAATAATATCATAATGTCTCCTATCACCATCAAAATCATCACATTTCTCATACTTTTCTCGCTAAGTTATGCACAAACTACACATATTTTTAGTAGCTTGAGCGATGAGCTTGTCCCTAGTTCGGGTATACATTATGAGGTTCACATATGGGACAACCTTTCGATAAATAGTCCAGCATTAACAGCTCATTGTTTCTCTAAAGATGACGATTTGGGAGTTCATGTTCTTCATATAAATCAAGAATTTAATTGGAAATTTGGCACTGATTTCTTCTTCACAACAATGTTTGCTTGTCATTTTTGGTGGAATGGAAAGGATATCTCGTTTGAAGTTTTTAACAAGGATTTACAAAGAGATAATTGTAATAGTAATAGGAAATGCGTTTGGATTGTTCAACAAGATGGATTTTATTTGGGTGACGCTTTAACCCCTCCTTTTAATCTTTCACAAGCTAAGAAGCTTCATAATTGGTGATTTCAATTATGAGAATGTAGTTCCATACATAATATATTTTAATATTAATATAAAAGATTTACTCAACTAATGTGATTGCTGATATACGTGGTCTAAAGAGCGAGTTCGAAATCATTTACAATTTTCTTTGACTATATTACTAACGTTTATGAGAATTTTACGTTCGATCACTGTGCATCAAGTTTGATTGTTTTCGATCACCCACATTTGGTATTGGGTATAAAACGACCCACTCTCACGTTTTTTTAGAAAATACGATTTTTGTGGTTTTATAGAAGGGCAATTTAGTCATTTCAATACCATTTGAATACCATTACCATTTACAACATCATCATCTTCCTCCTCCTTTCCCCACCACCTCCCTACAATCTTCTCCCTCCCCCACAGTCATCCCTAACCTCCCCACGACAATATCAATTTTGTATTGCCCCAATAGCAGCACCTGTTTGAATAGCTCCACGAATGGCACTTCCATTTGGTAAAGGTATCTCCCCTGGCAGAACCCCATAAGTAGTAACAAAGACGATGACACCATGAATAAAAATGAAAAAAATTAGATGGAATATCGAAATAGAATTTATTTACGAGATAAACATGGAAATATGTAGTAATTAAAATGGAAAGTTAGCTTTAAAATGGAATTAAGGCATCCATGTGATGGTGAAAAATAAATGTCTTACACATACTTGACCACCATTGATTATATTGTTCCTAGATTTTGTACAACAAATGAAGCAGCGAGTACAACAGTTGAAGCATGTTAATATAAAGTACAATCTCCAAAACAAACGGAACAATCACCAAAGCAACGGTACAACCGAGTGATGCAGGCGCGTGACTCCTTCCGACTATGGTACAACCGTATGATGCACATGGGTGACCTTGACGACCGCGTGCGCACCTCATGGATAGTCTGCTTTTATTACTATAATAGACTATGTTTAATAAATATGTGCAATTTATTAGAAAAAAACAAGCAACTAGAAAATTCTCTTGACAAGTTTCGGTTCATTCCTTCTTACTATTTTATTACCAAACACTTTATATTACTTCTCTTATAATCCAACTCATAATCAGCCAAAATTTGACTTTTTAGTTTTGAAGTCGTTTCAGCTTGGCTTTTTCTTGTTCGTACAAACTATCCCAAAAGTCCCTTTCTTACAATCTTCTTCCATGCGTGACACCTTGCTCTAACCCCAGGCGTGCCGATTCAACACCCACCCACAACATCTCTTCTCAAACTTCACTTCCCACTTTCACCATACGTTACTGATTTGCCGTGATAATCCTCACGCCTTCGTGAAGGCGATTTCCTGGGAGAATGGTCTCTCCTTGGATCTCCATCCCGATCTGAGTTTGACTGCCTGGCAGATGGGTCTCCGTCCCTTCGTTGGTTTAATTGACTACGGAGATCCAAACGGGATTGTTGTTGTGTGATGGCTCTAGTTGCCACCCTATCCTCCATAGGGTGTTTGGAAGGTTGCTTTGAAGGGCCAGCCTTGGAAGTATTTGTTTTTCTTGGAGCCATTTACCTGAAGTGTGGCCGGGGTTTGGCCACAGACACTCCGACGATCAAGTCAGTCAAAGATGTCTGAGAAAAGAATAATAAGGAGTGGGAACAGAATACCTCTTAGGGTGACTGAGCTGTCCTATTTATAATGAAGTGAGACCCTAGGGTTTTGCTTCTTGTGGACACATGTCCAGCTTTAATTGGTGCTGCCACAAACCCTAGAAAGTATGGGCTAATTACGGATCATGTCCGTCCTTCTCGTGGGCTTATGCATTTAATGCACATATACGTAGCGTATTTAAGATATACGTTTATGCATTTAATATATACGTAATGCATTTAAGATATACGTATTTAGGTGGGGCCGAGGCCCACATCATTGCCCCCTCAATCTGTCGAGTCCTTCCTTAGTTTAAACTTAAGGAGAAGATCGGGGGATTGACGCGTGTTTCTTCTTTAAGATCAGGGAAGCGACGGTGTCTCTTCTTTCGAAACAACTGGTTCCCGTTTTCTTAAACGTTCGCAGATGATTTTGCGCGTGTCCTTGCGCGTCTCCGTCTCCTCTCGTGGGACCCACTGAGGTGTCTATAAAAGGCATATTTGAACCTTTCATTTTTACTTTTACCCTTTTACCCAACTGCATCATTCTCTTGCAAACAAAGACGGTACCTTTTCATTTCTCACCGGTAAGTAGGTTGTACTATCATCTATTTACTTTTCCGCGGGTTGCATGTATTTCTCCTTTTCTTTTCACGGCTTCCTGTTGTTTTAGTGTCTTTCTACGTAGTGATAGGAGCTTTGAAGGCTTGAATAGTGTAATGAAGGAGATAGTATCATGCACTTTAAGTTATTTTCATATGCTTGTGTGCACTGGGGCTAGGGATTCTTCGAGTTTATTGAACATTTTCCTTTATGCTTTGAACCTTTGGCTTGTTTTGAACTCTACCATCTTTGTGAGAATTGTGGGCATCCCCTAGTTTGTTTGGACTTTCTGCCTCTTTAGGACTTGTACAATTTTAGAGTCCTTGTGCATCATGTTGATATCCTTAAGGAACTCTGAATTTTGGTCGGAATATGATTGGGGTGCCAGGAAATGAAAGGTTGGGACGTTCGGTTTCCCGGGGTGACGGTTGAGTTTCTACCTGACAGCCTGTCACTGTCAGAAATATTCAGAGTTTGGAGGGAATCCTCTTAGGTCCTTTTTGACGCGTGTTTTGATACTTTGGCGCGTGTTTTAACACCTTGTCGCATGTTTTGTAGAACTCTTCACTATGTCTCAAGATCAACAGGCCCCTGCGAATGTAACCGACGCGTCTTTGGTGGACGTACCACCACATCCCCACGAATCATCTGAGGTAATCCCCATCTTAAGCGCTGGGATTAGTATATGTGCGTCCATTGCTTAAGTTTGTCCTTTCGCAGGATCTATCGGTTGGATCAG